>CM055268.1:59109281-59361400 GCA_029237695.1 Conchocele bisecta
TTAAATACTGTAACAGAATAGAACCTGAGTGTAATGATAACCCCTATGCAAAGTGAGTGGGTGGGGTACACGACTCATTTTGACAAGCTAAATATGGTATTATTGACATATCTACACTCTGTAGCTAATATAATGGTAATTCAGCCATATAATTTCACATTTTCACTAAGACAAACATGCCTGATAGCTTTTATGGTCACAGGAAGAAATCTGGCAACTTGACAGAATTGTGGAAAGACTGACAAACATGTCTGGCAACCTTGCTGACAGTGTCTGGCAGTCTTATTCTTAGGATGATGGAAGTGTTTCAATGACTAGTTCACTTTTACTTGCAAAACGGAATATCTTATGCGAGTCTTGACCCACATCCTGCATGCCCTATGTGTCCTATATTTGTTTACATTCCAAGTCTGGCAAGTTGACATGTTCATGATTTCTGTCTGACAGCGGCCATGTTTGGCAGATCTGCCAAATCTGACAGATCCTGAGAAGCACATTAGAATTGCTAAATTAAGGCTATTTAATCAGATATTCACGAGGTTTGGTTTGTAAATCCTAATTAATGTGGAAGACTAACATTTACACAAAGTTTCAGACTGTAAATCCCTGTATTGGTTGATTCTAAGGATAAAATCAAGTTGAAGTGGCGCTCAATTTTGAATGCGAAAAAGCCAGCGTCTCTGCATTAAAATTGTCCCATAAAGTTATCAAATCACTGAACCACTCTTGATTACCTGTGTAAATACCAATATAAATATACAAACTACATATTTGGGATGTGCCAGATAGGTTTTGAGCTGTTTTAATGTGTGAAATTGTTAAAAATCTCATGGTGATGACGTCATTTTTGACGATCTCGCAAATCTGGCAAGATGGCTGACATGTTTGACAGATTTGCCCGACGCCCAAGCATCATGATTGGTCAAGTGACATCATGTGGTACAGTTTCCGAACCTATACATACAACCCAAATGGCTAGGATCGAATGGTTCAGCTCATAATAGCAAAGGATAACATGTATGTGGCGTATTCTCGCCAGTGACCAGTAGTCGTCACCTGATTGTAACCCGTACCCGTCATGGTCTTGTTGTAGAATAACACTCAGATAATAAACTGAATACCTGAATAAACATCTTCCATTGACTCTCTATAAGCCATCCTGACAGAACAACAAATCATAAGACCGCTCGCTTGCGTTTGTTACACTTGGCGTCAGAAGAGTGGAATTGACTGTGTTTTGACAGTTCAATAAAAGTACCCGACTTGATTGTAAAGCTCCACAGACAACATAAGGCAATTATTGGAAACTGACCAAAAAAGGTGAACATGAATTAAGTGAGTGGAACTGCATAATTAATTAGTATTAAACAGAAGTGTATTTGACTAGTGACTACTCATAAGGACATCAACTAATTGGCTGAAACCAGGACAAATTGCAACACAAATTTTAGTAGAAGATTGTAAAAACCAGAAAATGTTGCAACTAGAAAATTTCTGAATTTCTTTGTGGATATATATATTGAGCTTTTGTAATTTAACTCAACTATAACCACAATTAACTTAACTATGTCGAACACGAATTCTGAAGTGGAACTTGACATGGAAAGCGAGAATACGGCCACAGCTGAACCCACAAGACCAGTAGAACATGACGAGTACTGGGCGGACGACAACAGTGAGAATGATGGCGATCGTGAAATGACACCGACAAGACAACAGAGAAAACAATTACCAGCAAATAGAAAGGACAGTGACACAGATAGAACACCTAAGACGGCAAATCGTAGACCTACATCGGAACATGAATTGAGACAACTTGCGGATACCCGTAGTGACCACGACCATTATAAAGACAGACGACCCTACTCACCACCTCCAAACACAGTAGTAGAAATGACATTACAACCAGACACATACGCTGGAATAGAAGAATGGGAAATATACATAACACAATTTGAAGTTTGCTGTAAACTTGGACAGTATACAAATGTTGAAAAAGCTTTACTTCTAGGAGTATCACTTCGTGGCGACGCTGCTGAATTCTACACACACTTGGACAGGAAAACAAGGGACAATTACAATGTGCTAGTGCAACTACTAAGAGAAGAGTTTTGTATGACTAAGTAACAGTCAAAGTACATCACACAACTTGAAACTAGGACACGGCCACAAGGCGAATCTATAGCAAAATATGCAAATGATACATTAAAATTGTCAAAGAAGGCATATCTCAGTGTTGACAGTAAAACACATCACTTTATGACATTAAGCACTATCTACCAAAGTTTAGATCATGACATCAGATACAAATGTATAACCAATCAATGTAAAACAGTAAGCGATGTCATTCAAATTGTGGAAACATATTAAAGTGTTTATGGACGTTCAGATCACATTTACCAAACATCATAATGATTGCAGAATTACCACCCGAGGACAACGATAGAAAAGGAGACATCAAATCATCATTAAATATGATCATGGAACGACTAGACAGACTTGAACTACAGCAGCAAAATGAGCAATATTTTTTATGATGAAATACATCAATGGGAATATCCAACCGAATGCAACCTAGGACCTCTCTACGACTTGCCTGAGGAATTTGAGTACTACGATGAGGGATATTCCGACAGAAGGGGTGCGGACATGTGAAGTTGAAGCATAACAAGACTTAGTGTTCAAATTGTTTATTGTTGGGTTGTTTTATTCGTTATCAAATGTTACTGAATGGACTTGAGTAAGCAATGAGAAGCACATCAGTCAGTCTTGAAAATGGCAATAAATAAGAACATGGACTAATGAAGATACAAGAACTCTACATTAGGACACTAGACACATGGAGAAGTTTTACACTGGTGAATTTAATTGATCAATGGTGATCATGGATGGAGTGAAGCATTGTGCACAATGTGGTATTTTAAAAATCGGTAGGGGTTTGGCCTGATCAACCATAGGCTCTACTGATCGTGATTAACTGTTTGTGTGGAACTGATGGGAGCTGATAACTAGTAAATTCTTATCCAACGGAATCTAGATTATCCTTTCATCGACATACGGCTACATAAACAGGGTTAAGAGTAACTTCGGTAATCTTGAAATCATATACACTGTATCGATGAGGAATCATCTTTCAAGAGAGACTGAAGTTCGTACTCATGAATCAAATTGTTGAAGTCTATGTGTAAAAGCTAACTGTCTAATGTCCTGAAGTACAGAAAATATTTGGCAACAGTTCAGTCCACAAGTAAATTCACTATTGAGAATAAGTCATAGATATAACCGAATAACTTTAATGTGCGGTATTAGTTGACTGGCAGCATATATCGTACAATGGATGGATGGAGCGGATTAAGGGAATGACTAGTAGACGATCTATCGATGAATGAACAACAACATTCCGCACATAGCTCAACAGAGAAGTCAGGGTCAATACTGTATTAGGAGTAACATACTATCCGATGACATTATATCCGATTAAGTACTTACCGGTACGTTATAGAGCATAAACTTTCGAGAAATTTGACAGACAGTTTAATAAGGTCTATTCTGTTTTGATATTTCATCTGGAACATGGTTTTATTCAAGATAATTAAGAATTATCTATTTTAAGGTGGGGAGAATGTAACAGAATAGAACCTGAGTGTAATTATAACCCCTATGCAAAGTGAGTGGGTGGGGTACACGACTCATTTTGACAAGCTAAATATGGTATTATTATTGACATATCTACACTCTGTAGCTAATATAATGGTAATTCAGCCATATAATTTCACATGTTCACTAAGACAAACATGCCTGATAGCTTTTATGGTCACAGGAAGAAATATGGCAACTTGACAGAATTGTGGAAAGACTGACAAAAGTCTGGCAACCTTGCTGACAGTGTCTGGTAGTCTTATTCTTAGAATGATGGAAGTGTTTCAATGACTAGTTCACTTTTACTTGCAAAACGGAATATCTTATGAGAGTCTTGACCCACATCCTGCATGCATATATGTCCTATATTTGTTTACATTCCAAGTCTGGCAAGTTGACATGTTCATGATTTCTGTCTGACAGCGGCCATGTTTGGCAGATCTGCCAAATCTGACAGATCCTGAGAAGCACATAAGAATTGCTAAATTAAGGCTATTTAATCAGATATTTACGAGGTTTGGTTTGTAAATCCTAATTAATGTGTTAATTTACACAAAGTTTCAGACTGTAAATCCCTGTATTGTTTGATTCTAAGGATAAAATCAAGTTGAAGTGGCGCTCAATTTTCAATGCGAAAACGCCAGCGTCTCTGCATTAAAATTGTCCCATAAAGTTATCAAATCACTGAACCACTCTTGATTACCTGTGTAAATACCAAGATAAATATACAAACTACATATTTGGGATGTACCAGATAGGTTTTGAGCTGTTTTAATGTGTGAAATTGTTAAAAGTCTCATGGTGATGACGTCATTTTTGGCGATCTCGCCAATCTGGCAAGATGGCTGACATTTTCGACAGATTTGCTGGACGCCCAAGCATCATGATTGGTCAAGTGACATCATGTGGTACAGTTTCAGAACCTATAAATACAACCCAAATGGCTAGGATCGAATGGATCAGCTCATAAGGGCAAAGGATAACATCTATGTGGCGTATTCTCGCCAGTGACCAGTAGTCGTCACCTGATTGTAACCAGTACCCGTCATGGTCTTGTTGTAGAATAACACTCAGATAATAAACTGAATACCTGAATAAACATCTTCCATTAACTCTCCATAAGCCATCCTGACACAACAACACATCGTAAGACCGCTCGCTTGCGTTTGTTACAATACGCTTTAAATACAACACCTATCTGGAGCTTTGATGTTATATTTTACTAATATGTGTTATCCCATTCTGTGTATATCTGAGAACCATTTCTGCAGTCACAGCCAAAAATTTAATAAAGGAAATACGCAAAATAACACAAACCTCATGAAGTATAACGGCACAGGTGCCGTAACAGTTCGCGAGAGTCTGGCAACGTTGCTGAGTCATGGTGACTGTGCCAAGTAGCCATTTTTTCTTCCACCGATCTGCACCAATCAGAGCCGACAGTGCCTTTTTCTCGGCCAGGCCAGGATTATCCTCGTCGAATGCCACCTGGCCTTCTTGAACAAGATCTGTTATATGGGTCAACTCATCATCATCCTGTAATTTATAAATAAATAGAGGTTAGTACATGTATAAATCTTAATTAGAAAACAGAGACAAAGCTAGAGTCCTACATACAAGGTTATAATATAGGGAGGCATATTTCTTCGTCCATTCTTTAGATATGACAATTGTTCCGGCAAAATAAACATTCATTCACCATTACCCGACGTACATGTATTAATAGGCAACCGCATTATTATAATTCTTATATCAAACACCGTGTTTCTTTAAAATGTTAACGGAAATTACTATTGTTTGCCTACATTTATTTTTTGATGTGCAATGCTCGTACATTATAATATGGTGCAAACAAAATTATTTTCAGGTGACACATTTAATTTGTAGAAATAATTTAAAAATGTCCTCATGTGCATATACAAATAGCCTGATACCACCGCGAGTCACTATCAGTAAAATAAAGGTTACTACATGTATATGATTATATCTGTATAGCTGGCACTCGTAATTTTTAACTAGAACATGTGTTCATAGAACATGGATGCCCCCATCCCAGCCTTGATAGTAAAAGGGAATCGTTATTACGAAGCTAATCCCTAGACAGACAGTGTGGGCAAAGATTGAGAAAAACTTAAACGCATTTGCCTTACAAACAAGGTCAACATAAGTCCCCAGTGACCTTGACATTGGGTGTAAACAAACAAAGGACCATCCCTAGACGGACATTGTAGGCAAATATTATTGAAATTGGTGAAGGAGTTGAGGAGTTATTTAGAAAATATTAAAAACTTATACACAAAGGTGAACATAAGTCCCCAGTGACCTTGACGTTGGGTGTCCGGGTATGGGGCATATACGAAACAAAGCAGCATCCCTCAGCGGACAGTGTGAGCTAATATTATTGAAATTGGTGAAGGAGTTCAGGAGTTATTGAGAAAACATTAAAAACGTAAATTCATTTGCCTTACAAACAAGGTGAACATATGTCCCCAGTGACCTTGACCTTGGGTGTCAACAAACAAAGGACGATCCCTAGACGGAAATTGTGGGCAAATATTATTGAAATTGGTGACGGAGATCAGGAGTTATTTAGAAAACATTAAAAACTTAAACCCATTTGCCTTACGAACAAGGTGAACACAAGTCCAGTGACCGTGACCATTGGTTTTCGGGCGCGGGTCGTATGTGAAACAAAGGAGCATCCCTAGACAAGACCTTGTGGGCAAATATTATTGAAATTGGTGAAGGAGTTAAGCAGTTAAGGAGTTATTGAAAACGCATTTGCCTGACGGATGTACACACGCACGCACGGACAGGGGTAGAACATAATGCCACACTCCCCCCCCCCCAATAAATCATAAAATAAATCATAAAAATGGTGGAATAGTTACACAATTATACACGTATTTAATTCCTACAAAGAACATTTTATACCTCCTAGATAGAACCCCAACTTTAACAATACATGCTCGTGTTCTCAAGATCGCACATCGTATCAAATGCACTAGTACATGTATGTACATTGGGCATGATGCACCGACACTAATGTGACTTTAGAAATAGAGGATCTTACATGATATTTAAACGAGGCTATGCGTCAAGTATATATATCATATTAAATCAACAAAAATGTTAGATTCATCATAATTTGAAGCTGTATTGGTTACCTAACATGTTTTCTGTAGCGTGTTATTAGACTGTGAAAGTCTATTTTATGCAATACAAATAAGTACAAGCAAGGAGTCACTGTTACGGTTTGGTGATCGATGTTATATTCTAATGCACCGAAAATAGAAAGGACGCATCTGATTGGTCAATTGAAATCACAGCCTATAAAATATGAATAATCACAGCATATAAAATCTCCGTTTTACCAGTCTGTGTTTTACAACTTGACATATTTATGTAACCCTACGCGTTTTTGTAAACAATGGCCAGCGGGGGGAATGCAACTATTTTCAAATTAATTTCGGTACATTTTCGGTTATCCATTCTGCCATATTGACCTGCACAACCCAAAGCGGAAAAGAGAATCTACCAACGACTGACAAACGTGACTTCAGTGTGATTGCCCTTCAACAAATTCCCAAAAATATTACCCCACCCGCCCAAAATACAGAATAATTTAATACAGTGCTCAAATGCAAATTCAATATGCCAGTACCAGCCTATAACTGTACGAATTCCAATGTGCACATACATGACTATACATAATCAACTCTATTGCAGATGGGTAATCACATGAAGCAGGCATAAATCCAGGGAAACCCTACTGTCTGTTTCACGTTAAACTACCCAACTTTTACAACTATATAAACCCCATACAACTATTTATTTGTTTGCATAAAATCATTTTTCAGCAAAATTTAGCGATGAGCCATCTTTTAATTTTTGAAATTCGTTCCTATAATGAAGTAATAGCCCTAAATCAAGAATTGAATTAGGGGATAACCATGCTTTGTTTTTCGATTTGGAGCGGTATGTGGGAGGTTTTATGGTCTGTGAATCAGTTTTACGGCGACGCGTTAGCGGAGCCGTTCAACTGATTCTCAGACCATAAGCAATTCGATTTGGAGCGGTATGTGGGAGGTTTTATGGTCTGAGAATCAGTTTTACGGCGACGCGTTAGCGGAGCCGTAAAACTGATTCTCAGACCATAAAACCTCACACATACCGCTCCAAATCGAAAAACAAAGCATGGTTATCCCCATTCTAATGCATCTAGTGTGCTCCCCGCTTTCTGCAACGTCGTAGCATATCACGAACAGTGATATTTTTCATTACGTCAGCAGGTTGTTGTCGTCATCGATAACCGCCACACACCAAATTAATTTGAAGAAATGTAGCTCCGCCGAAGAATATTCCCATTTCAAATAGAGATTAACGGGACTTTTTCTAAGACATGTATACATTTATTCAGCTGTAATGTTTATTTTAGCAATTGTATTGTTTGTATATATGTAGTTGCAACAGTTATTTGCTTTTATTCATTTAAAGAAATGCCAACATTTCTGCATTGGGTTCGTGTGATTTTTACAAAGGAAATTTCAACAACTTGTGTCGTCAAAAGGCCTAGGATTTCCCTGAATTTACGCTTAATTCAGGTGATTACCTATCTGCAATACAGTTTATTGTGTATAGTCATGTATGTGCACATTGGTAATTCGTAAAGTTATAGGCTGGTACTGGCATACTGAGTTTGCATTTGAGCACTTTGCTAAATTCTTATGTATTTTGGGCGGGTGGGGTAATATCCTTGGGAATTTGTTGAAGGGCCACCACACTGAAGTCACGTTTGTCAGTCGTTGGTAGATTCTCTTTTCCGCTTTGGGTTGTGCATGTCAATATGGCAGAATGGATATTACCGAAAATGTACCGAAATTAATTTGGAAATATTTGCATTCCCCGCCGCTGGCCATTGTTTACAAAAACGCGTAGGGTTACATAAATTTGTCAAGTTGTAAAACACAAACTGGTAAAACTGAGATTTTATATGCTGTGATTTTTCATATTTTATAGGCTGTGATTTCAATTGACCAATCAGATGCGTCCTTTCTATTTTCGGTGCATTATAATTAGGGGATAACCATGCTTTGTTTTTCGATGTGAATCGGTATGTGGGAGGTTGTATGGTCTGTCAATAAGTTTTACGGCGACGCGTTAGTGGAGCCGTAAAACTGATTCTCGGACCATAAAACCTCACACATACCGCTTCAAATCGAAAAACAAAGCATGGTTATCCCCATTATAATGCTCTTAGTGTGCTCCCTACTTTCTGCAACGTCGCAGCATATCACGAACAGTGATAGTTTCAATACGTCAGCAGGTTGTTGTCGTCATCGATAACCGCCTCACACCAAAGTAATTTGAAGAAATGTAACTCCGCGGAAGAATATTCCCATTTCAAATTGAGATTAACCGGACTTTTTCTAAGACATGTATACTTATATTCAACTCTAAAGTTTATTGTGACAATTGTATTGCTTTTCTATGTGTAGTTACAATAGTTAATTGCTTTTATTAATTTAAAGAAATGTCAACATTTCTGCAGTGGGTTTGTCACTTCGTGCTATTTTTGCAAATGAAATGTAAACAAGAGTCAACTGGATTGTCCAGGATTTACGCCTAATTGAGGTGATTACCCATCTACAATACATTTTATTATGTATAGTCATGTATGTGCACATTGGAATTCGCAAAGTTATAGGCTGGTACTGGCATATTGAGTTTGAGCACTTTACTAAATTCTTCTGTATTTTGGGCATGTGGGGTAATATTATTTGGAATTTTTGGAAGGGCCACCACACTGAAGTCACGTGTGTCAGTCGTTGGTCGATTCTCTTTTCCGCTTTGTGTTGTACAGGTCAATATGGCAGAATGGATAACCGAAAATGTACCGAAATTAATTTGGAAATATTTGCATTCCCCGCCGCTGGCCATTGTTTACAAAAGCGCGTAGGGTTACATCAATCTATCAAGTTGTAAAGCACAGACTGGTAAAACGGAGATTTTATATGCTGTGATTTTTCATATTTTATAGGCTGTGATTTCAACTGACCAATCAGATGCGTGCTTTCTATTGTCGGTGCATTTGAATGCAGGATTGTAATGTTAAAATGTCACGTGCGATCAGATTTTCAACATTTTTGTAGCATCGAACTACTTGCTTGATTTCATCATTAAAAAAAAGACACTAACCTTGTCTTTATGAGAGGAAATCTTGCCAGGTTGAAAAATAAAGGAATCGAGCCTCCATTTCTCGGCGTTCGTAAAATAATTCCAGTAGAAAATGCCGAGATTTTGGTCAAAATACAACATGATGTCATCATCATCAGCTACAGCTTTCGTATCTATTGACAACGCCAGGCCTAGGCCTGTTGACGAGCAATACAATTGTTTTAAATAAACATGACAGTTGAATAAATGTATAGATGTCTTAGAAAAAGTCCCGTTAATCTCTATTTGAAATGGGAATATTGTTCGGCGGAGATACATTTCTTCAAAATCATTTGGTGTGAGGTTTTATGGTCTGACAATAAAACCTCCCACATACCGCTCCAAATCTAAAAACAAAGCATGGTTATCCCCTAAGTTTAGTTATATGAGGGTGGGTCAATAAGTAGTGTCACTCAACCATTATCTTTTTGACAAATCATCCAGCTTTAGTAAAATTTGGCACTTGCATTCATTAACGTTATTCGCATTTATGTAACGCTCATGGCGTCGATACAGTACATCACGTCATAATGACGTCATCATTTATGACG
This sequence comes from Conchocele bisecta, assembly GCA_029237695.1. Taxonomy (NCBI): domain Eukaryota; kingdom Metazoa; phylum Mollusca; class Bivalvia; order Lucinida; family Thyasiridae; genus Conchocele; species Conchocele bisecta. The sequence continues at coordinate 59,119,688 of CM055268.1, forward strand.
TCATGTCTGGCAAAGCGGTCAGAATCACTAAACAAATGCGATATATATAAATAGAAGGAAAAAGAATGAAAACAACCGCAGAGATACGCCATATGCGGCGGCAAGTTTATAGGAAGCCAGTGCTACTTTACCAGTCAGTCCAAATATGGGAAGTGCTGATTTCAATTACTGACGCAGATCATTTTAAGAGCATTATACAAGTAAATGTCATAGCTAGGCAACTGAAACGGGAATAGATTAGTCATGCATACAATTTATCTCAATCATATTTTTACACAACTTTAACAAAGTGTTTGAAAATGAGAGAAATTTCCGCAGAGAAAAAAAAAGTGATATTTTCAAATCGCCAAGAAATCGCCCAACTACATCGTAATGAAGAATACACTTTCATGTCATTCATCAATGTCAATGAAGAAGCATAAATATGTACTTTGTAGTTATCAAACGGAATTAACAAGCCAGTCTAAGGAATGCGACGATTTGAAGCCTCACTGACAAGTACAATACTGGCAGTAACAGGAAAAATATAAACTTCTAACACGATTTTCGTAATTATATTTTGTAATTATAGTGCGTAGGTGTTAAAATCGTAAAGCTATCAGCAAAGAATATCACAAAACATTTTATTCCAAGCCGTCAAGCATCAGCTCTCCAGAAAGGGCTAGTTGCGGGAAGTAACTCAGCAAAATATCCTGTAAACATCCGTACCTGGTACAGACGTTTATGGGAGATTTTTCCAAGTTACTTCCCGCAACTACAGAAAGGGCCTAAAAGAACTGGACGTTGGACCCATAATTTTACAGAATGACGTCTTGTGCCAACACGTTGCGATTCGTGACGTCATTCCTACGCATGCGGGATTAGGACGTTCTGCCCATTAGGATTAGGATATCTGCGGGATTAGGATATCCCGCCCATTCATCGGAAAAAAACTAACCAAACATAGTTATATTCCATTATTTGAAAAATACTCTACAAAGTACCCGCCGCAGTATAGTAAATTATATGACATTCTGTCACACGTGAACGTATCAACGCCGGTTGCTTAGCAATGAACATTGCGGCACGGTGACAACGGGCATATTCTGTCATAGACCCCATGAGAGACTACCCTGACGGAATAATAATAATAAAAGTCTTTATTTACCAAGGGTGACACATTTAGTTCATAGGTGGAAGACTCGGACCTAGGACAATAAATGGCTCATTTGTAAACCGTTACCCAACCCACCATTTTCCGTACGATATACACTATATAGCCTTTTCAACGTAGACAAGAGCTTGGAAAAATGCTGTAGTTTCGGACTCGCTCAAATACCACAATTTCGATTTGTCTGCTGAATTATGTCTCTGGTAATCGATAAATGTATTGGGTCTTTAAATATATTCACTTCAAGAATCTGCTTTTAGCATTTCGTTAGTTACGGGCAAATTAGCTACCAAAGACAAGGCGATAATTGTGTGTACGAAAGAATGTCACACATTTGTGTAGGCTGTGGAAGCATAAATTACGTGTAAAATCTGGCTGAAATCCCATTACAGTCTCAACATATTGACGTGAATCACTGAAATAAACATCAGTAAGTCAGATGTACAATTTGTGACTAATAAGTGTCATTCACTATAAACGTGCGTTTATTTTTATTTGTGGCCCAACAATTCGACATAACCTACCGTGAACATTACTTTGGATTTGCTTTGTTATATTCGCAGAATGATCAATAATGACGTCACCGGAAAACCTAAACTAGAGCATTATACAAATACTACAGCCAATCAGGTGGTGATGGGTGAAGCTATGTTTGTGGGAATCTTTCGGAAAGAGAAATTTCTCTGTAGTATTAGTAGCTAAAACGTGTGTAACTAACAATATACTAAACACAGATGTTTAAAGTGAATATATTCGGGGGCCTAAGACAGTTATCGCCGGAGGCGTAAGTCAGCAGAAGAATAGAAACCTATGGCATTTTCCAAAGCTCTTGCCTACCTTAAAAAGGCTACACTGTATAGTGTACGTAAATGGGTAGATGACAGGGGCGGATCTGGATGGGGGTTCCGGGGTTGCACCCCCCCCCCCCCCCCCCCCCGTTCAGCTACTGAGTTTAAATAGATCTAAACTGCTTTGAACAAGTCATATGGTGTCCAGACTGGGCAGATATGGCAGTCTGAATTTAAATGCCGCAATACACAGGAAAGTGCATTTCCAGCTATATTTCAATTTTGTTTTCGGGGAGGGGAGAGGGGGTGGGGGGTGGGGGTGGGGGGGGGGGCGGTGGGCGATGGGCATGACCCCGGACCCCCCTAGCAAACTCATTCAAAAATAGGACAATTCCGCCGTTCCCCAAATGCTGAATCCGCCCCTGGGTGGGGTAACGTTTTTCAAATGAGCCATTTATTGGGTCCTAGGTCCGAGTCTTCCACCTGTGACTTCTACCTCTAACTTCTAACCTACAGAGCTAACCGGGCACGACTACACACCTTCTCACCATAATGAGTTACGTACCATGACACACGTAATCAGTGAAACTATTTGATCTGTTGATCTATTTCCTTATTAACCCATTTATTAATTACATTTTCCTTTTCTTAACATACGATTATTTAGGCCATCAAAAAAGCACATTGGTTCTCAGACACGGGGTTTCCGGCACGTCAGAAGCATCATAAGATTGGTCCGGCGAAGGTTGGGGATCTCACCCACCACACACACAAAGTGTATGTTGTTACCACTCAGTTGAACCGTCTCGTCGAGACGGTTCAACTGAGTGGTGACAACATACACATTTGGTGAGAAATGAGAACAATTTCAGAAAAATAATATTTAGAGATGTGTGCATCGGCTGATAAAAAAAATATCAAACGAGATTTACCGACACGAAAAACCAAACCGACAATTCATGTTGGAGTCAACAGTATGAGAAATGCATAGTTCATGTTTATAATAATATTAATAATAATAATAATAATAATTTATATATATATATGATTGTACAGGGATCCTCTAGATTATCGGACAAAAATGGTAGTTTGTGTACGATATTTTTCTTAAAATAGCAGCTACGGGCATAACATTTTCACAGAACAATCATCGGTTCTTGCTTACTCAACACATGCAAACTATTTAGCAAACTGTGCCATCTTTCTCACTTAGAATTGGGTCAGATCATCAGTCGTAAGTTTGCCCCAAAATTAACATCGACAATCAGATATCCGGACAAATGTATACTCGTCTTATAACTTGTATTCTCACCTTAAAATCATAATTTTATCGCCTGAAAACCAGCATTGTGTAGTTTTGCAGAAAAAACAATCACCATTCGCTTCTTGGAAAACATCGTATTTATAGAATTTACTCTATTTATAGAAAAACTCTGAAATGACGTAATGGGCGCACTCGATTGGATAAAATTACTATTGACCTGTATCCATGTGAATTGACATGTGTAGTATATGTATTCTTTTATTAGTATATTTGTTTGTGTTCGAGATATAAATTGATTCTGATTTTTGTCAAGCTGCCAGATGCATACAATATTTTGTTCTATATAAAGTTACTTTAAAGGTACATGCCCACGCAGTAGGCACAAAATGTTCTTTATATGAATTAAATAAGTGCATAATTATGTCACTATTCCACCAGTTCTAAAAATTACGAGAGCCCGCTATACAAATATAATCATTTATTAATTATCAATTTACTGTTAGCGACGCGCGGTGGTAACAGTCTATTTTGATAATGTGCGGGGACGACGACTTTCACATCACGGCTTGTGGTGCGCATGCGCAGTATACTAAGCGCGCCAGTAGGCTACACAATATGTAAACAAGAATATCAACATGTCGAAACGTCCAGGACGGAAATTGTATGAAACAGCGTCGGCCAAAACAAAGGCGAAATGTATGAGGGACATGCAGTACAGAGAGAGAGAGTGGTTAATATTGGGGACCAGATCACCAAATGGAAAGAGTTACGTGGAGATTTAGATTTGGACTCGATTAGAGATTTTTCTTCTCAACTTCCGATACTTCACTGCGCATGTCAAGGATGTGATATGATTGACCGTGTCACGTGACGCGTATTGGTAAAAATAGCACGAGGTCGGAAAATACCCTTTCTGGTCGCGGCATATAAAATGCGATTTAACACCAATTAACACGCGCCGTAATTAAAAATAACTCGTTAGTGGGTAGACATATGGCTCATATAAGGCATGACAGAAAATAAAAGTTGTAGTACAGTGCAACCTGCTGCGTGAGCATGTACCTTTAAAGGTACATGCCCACTCAGTAGGCACAACATGTTCTTTAGAGGAATTAAATAAGTGTATAATTGTGTCACTATTCCACCAGTTCGGAAAACTTACGAGTGCCGCTATACAGATATAATCATTTAGTAATGTTTATTTTACTGATAGGACGCGTGGTGGTATCAGGCTATTTTCATATGCAAATTAGGCATGATATTGTTTTTGTTTATTTATACTAAGTGTCACATGAATTATTTTTATATTTTCGACAGATTATAAAGTATGATCATTGCACATCAAACAATAAATACAGAGAATAAAAAGTAATGTCCGTTAAAATGTTAAGGAAACACGGTTATCGCCCTTGATATCAGTGTGAAAATTTACGTCTGATATAAAATGTATAATAATGGCAATCAATACGTGGGGTGGGGTATTGGTGAATAAATGTTTATTTAGTCAGATAACGTCCGATATAAACATTGTGTGTCTACTGAGTGGGCATGTACCTTTAACATCTGTAAACGTGAAAAATCACCCGATTTTCGTCAGACATGATAGCATTGAACATACCGTAATAACCGTAGATATTCGGACACCATTGATTTGGGGAAACAGGGGCGGCGGAAGCGGCCCCCCCCCCCCAATAATTTTGTTGGGGGCCCCCCCCCCCCATATAATTCTGTAAATTTTGGGGTTTTTATTCTAATATATTTGTGTAATCATGAGTACTGGGAACTTTGCTGAGAACTTTGCTGAGAATGCAGGAAATGGCGTTTCACACGACTTGGATTTCAAAATTTCCGGGGGGGGATGCCCCCGAACCCCCTAGCGCTATCGGGCCCTTCGGGCCCTCAACATTGGCCCCCCCCCCAATAATGTTCGGCTTCCGCCGCCTATGGGAAACACATACAATATACGGTTTCCCCACAACAGTGAGCGTGCCAGTATTTATAGTTGACATGGCAGTACTGGTGTCATCACAATAACAATGTATTCGCACACAATTTGCTTTGGGAAACAAATAGGGTGTATTGTAGTGTTTTGTATTGATCATTTGGCGAAGTTATAGTACAATTTTATTTATCCATGACGATAAAATGCTCGAAGCCCAGGGATTTTTCCGACGCTGCGATAGCTGAGAACCAAACAACTTTTCTTTTGTATGGCCTTACATATGATTATTTACTATATCTATATATTTATCAATTGAATTATATGTTGTTGCTACTTAAATGAACCACCTTGGTGCCACAGTTGAAATGAATGGTGACACCATTACAATTATGTGCATTTGAGAGAAAATGAGAAAAATCGGCGAACATTTCTTGATAGTACAATGTACACACAACTCTATTGTATCCCATATGTAATTATAGTGTAATGACTTCTTTTTCAAACACGTAGTTGTAGTATAGTGTATGTTGTTACTACGAATGCTTATTACAACTTTGCACATGTATATTATAGACGGCCACATGAAAGATTAGTTACTAACTGAATGTTTAGTACATTAATTTCAAACGAGCGCCATAGCGAGCGAAGAAATTAGTTTATTAAAATTAAGTAGGTGAACTATTATTGTTTTTATCATTTGTTCCCTATTTAATAAGGAAGAAAATCTATAATACATTTGTAAAAGTAAGATACGCAATGAATTTGCAATATGGGGTTATACTACTCTTTAGACACAAAACGTGTCTGGGGAGAGTAAATATGACCCATGTGTATTTACATATAGCACAGTGTAGCATCTAGGAAATGAATACACGCCAGCCATGGTTTATCTATTTTTATATGTTATCTCCCTTGAGATAGCATATTGTGTCATGCAAATTTCTATGGGGGTAGCCATTGATCGTGCTACGCCTAAACGGCGAGTACGACCAAGAAAATAGTGCCCTGTGCCAACTTATCCTATGGCGTTTTGGTCTGTCTTGCTTTGTATCTAAAACTCTACATATACTATTCTCTATAGTTTTCACAGTTTTGTGCTCAGTTTATCAGTTTAACATCTGGCAAATACGAATCAAGACAGTTCGTGCGTATGCATACAGCAGCTATTATCTTTAGTTTTCACAGTTAGGTAGCAGTGAACAGTTAGCCGCCAGTTTCGTACATTTTTTTTCTGGGAGTCTCAAACAGTAATTTATTCTAGAGAAAACGTATGTATGGGAATGGGTTTGCACCATCACAGTACATTTGCCTCTGGATGATGATTGAGAAAATATGCAGCTTTGAGTCTCTATTTCCGCAAGTGATCAATTTTTGTGGAGACAACATATTTCAGTACTTTCAGTACATTGATTTGGGATGTTAAACATACACCAATATCTGACTTGCAGTACACCGGGGTATAGTATAATTTATAGGAGTATGTTGTCCTGGCTTTTCTATGTATTGACATGATCGTTAGCAACATTGTATCATATGTTCTCAGGTGTTTTATCTACCATTTTGTGTTGGTGTGTCAAGTTGGTCTCTTCTGAAATAAATGGTATGTAATGCCAGTAAATATCTGTCATTCCATTAGAAAGATATTAAATGAAATCTACTGTAAACACATGTAAAACACATGACATCACGCAGTTCGGAAATCGTGATCCCACACCCTGGACCTATTGCCTATAGATAAAGCGGAAAATGTGCTGCTCATTGTCGTGTATATTCATGATTGAAAATTACAAAAACAATTAGTGGAGTGCTGAGTTACAGGGGAACCTCTCTAAACTGGACACCATGGGGACCTCTCTGAACTGGACGCCAGGGGAACCTCTCTAAACTGGACACTCTGGGGACCTCTCTGAACTGGACACCAGGGGAACCTCTCTAAACTGGACACTCTGGGGACCTCTCTGAACTGGACACCAGGTGAACCTCTCTGAACTGGACGCCCTGGGGACCTCTCGAAACTGGACACCAGGGGAACCTCTCTATAATGGACACCAGGGGAACCTCTCTAAACTGGACACCATGGGAACGTTATCTATCTGAACTGGTTTAAACCACTCTAAACTGGACACCATGGGTACCTCTCTAAACTGGACACCAGAGGAATCTCTCTGAACTGGACACCCTGTGAACTTCTCTAAACTTGACACCCTGTGGACCTCTCTGAACTGGACACTATGGGGACCTCTCTGAACTGGACACCCTCACAGGCATTCGGCGTGTTTCGGCTTTCATCGGTATAACTCTGTATATATGATCATATATGTATAGTTATATCGATGAAAGCCAAAACACGCCGAATGCCTGTGGACATCATGGGGACCCCTCTAAACTGGACACTCTGGGGACCTCACAGGGTATCAGGTTTAGAGAGGTTCCACTGTTTGTACATGTACACTAGTACATTCCGAGAGTTGACAGCTTAGTGCGCTGGTCATTTCCACTTCCGGGTACTGTTACCGTGTTATTGTAAACGCATTTATTAGGCTGCTGCCACGGGCGGTCGGCATGTTGATAGGATAGTGCAATATACAGTTTTAGACATGTAGTAAACAAAAACTTGTTTTTGTATCATTGTGCAGTCAATGTATTTATTTAAAATAAATACATTGACTATACAATGAATACACATGTTCTTTGTTTTCTACACGTCTGTATATTACAGCACATTATCCTATCAACATGCCGATCGCCTGTGGGTAATCCTGGTTCAAATGTAACTTTAGGTTATTCATGCAACATCTATAGATAGATGATATAAAATAGTGAGCATCAATATATATATACATACCTCTGCAGATTTCCTTGCCATACTTCTGTAGTGTAAATTAATAGATTTGATTCGTCCGATTTCAACAACATTCAATTGATTACTGACGACTGGACACTGCCCAACTATATGTATTCTATTTTTAACACAATGCACTTTTCAGAATTCCCAACATTCATGGAAAACGAAACAGAAAGTAGGCCAATATGACAGTCTTGATTTCCCAGGATACTATCACGGTGGGTATAGTACGCACGGGCACCTGCTAGTGGGTGGGGTGCACGAAATTAGGAAATAAAAAGTCTCCACTTCGGACCACATGGGTCTCGAATCAGTAGCTCATTTCACCAACATTTCAAAGTATAGTTATCTTGCAAAGTACACTTTGAGGGAGAAATTTTCAATTTAAGGATACATGTATTAATTTTTAGCATACGTACTTAATTTATTACATTATCACAGCCATTTCGGCTGTGTTAATGTAATAAATTCATATAATAATTCTGCATACTTTTAATCATCAAATATATGCAGTCGTTAGTTCTATATGGCATAATTCATTTCGGGGGAAATACATGATTACTCCCTCAAAGTATACTTAGCTAGATAAGTATACTTTGCAATGTTGGTGAAATCGGCTACAGATATGCATAGAAAGTGTGCTGTGACGAAACTGTGATGAAATATAAGTACGTACTGTATTACTGAAAGTATCATGTATTGACATAAAACTAGAAACAGTAGATGGTAGATATGATACATAATATGTCATATATGAATTACGATACAATGACCTGTAATTCCGCATAGGTGGACTATAGAATGAAATATGGTCGCTAACGCACGTTTTTATATACCCAATATGTGAACCTTCACGTATGTATACATATGATTACTTAGTTTCAACTCAATCGGGCTTCGGGTTGCCATAATGAAAGGACAAAGTGCACGGACGGACGGACGGATAGCGCTATGCCAAACGGGTGTATAAAAATGAGTAGTGAAAACAATATTGTTTTTGTAATGTTTATATCACCGTAAAAAATGAGAAACATGCAGAGGGTATACATCACTGTATTTCCCAGGAAATATGAAATCACATTATCAGCAAAGTGAGCGATATATAAAACTTCCTACCCAAGATGTACGGTTGACAATCATATCTATATATATATATATATATATCGGACGAGTATCCATGAGTGCATATGTACCAATTACGGAATGATAAATGATGTTAGTTATATAGTCCGGCAGCAGGGCTTTGAATACCATACTATTTTAAGTCGCGATTTTGCTGTCAAGCCTGCATCCTTGAGCGTTTTGAGAAATCGGCATTAATACAAGATGGCCACCAAATAGTTATACTATTCCATATTGTTGCATCCACACCAGGTATTTCAGTAATTTAAGAGCGAATAATGGATTTGACAGATTGTCTACTTTAAAATGCAATTCAATAACCGTGGCATTGGAAAACAGTCCAAGATGATCGTCAAATAAAAAGATTTTACATTTAAATTACACGCGCAATCATATTGAAGCAAATACGTAGAACAAACATGTGGTTATTGACAGTGACATACTCAATAAACATGTTCAGTATCTTCGATATGCAATAATACAATTGTGTCAATAACGAAAGTCCAAGGCGGTCCCCAAATAAAAATGTATTATCAGATTATTTCAATATTGTCTAGTAATAAATAATCAGAGTAAATGGGTATAGTAGTACATTTTCATTGAGTGTATGTATGCAATGATTGTTTTTCCGTAACGTAGCTATGTAATTAGATAATCTTGACAAGCTTGGTCATTATCGTTGTGTAATTAGTTAACTATTTCTACAATATCGGTCCATGTTGGCCGTCATATATGGTACTCAATGGATGTATACTATGGAAGCGTCCTGGTGCCATTGCTATAATATTTTATCTCTTACATGTAATTAGGAGATAGTAAGTCCTAATTAGGAGATAATAACTCGATTTTAGGAGATACTAAGTTGTGTTGAAGGGGTTGTAGCTGTCGGTATTGTGATGTGGTGTAGAATTTCCGTGATATGGTGCAGACAAGGTATGTACATGCCGACAAGATGGCGTTGCGGGACAACAGCAGGTAAGATTCAGTTTAATTCAGCATTTTACAGCTTCCAGGACATTATCAGCAAAGCATCTAGGTATGTAGTGACGCAGAAATGAATGTGATTTCCAACGATCGCGCTCAGAATACCTATGACAAAGTCTTTTCGCTTGCAAAGATGACACCTTGATACATTTTCCTACGTAAAATTTTAATCGAGGGAAAGTGACTAACTCTGGCTAACAAACACGTGTTCTTACCCTTTTCGGTAGCGATATCGAGTAAATACAGTCTAAATGATCCGTGGAAAGTGTCGATATGACATGTTTTTATGGCATTTTCTCTGGTTTCATCGGGTTATGGTTTGTACATCATGTTATGGTTTAGAGCTTCCATAAGAAATTGCAGAAATTGATACGGATTTGCGCGAAAACACGCTACGGTTGGTACATGTACGACAAAAGAGATACGGTGTGTATAGCACGTTTTCTCGTAGGAGCCAGCTATCACATGATGCATTGATTACAATCACCACTTACCGTCAATTGCTTATGCCTTCGTATTAAATAAGTTATAACACAAGGCGAAGTGGCCAATGATGACGCCAGTCCTTAACCCCGCTGCCGCAACGAGGTATGGTGTGGATGTGTGTGTGTATTGGATTCATGTTTGGTCCCGCCCTGCGCCTTACCGTCCGAAATTTACGGGACGGGTTGTTTATCGTGTTGTTTATTGTTCTGGACAGATCTCTTTCGTTGTAGAACCAGCCCCGAATGGAAATGGATGGGTCTGGTGAACATTCAGAATACATTTTGTTGAAAAGAAATCGTAATTTGACATTGTTGGTGAAAAGATACAACAGCAGAACACTCAACTGTTGAACCTGAGTAGAGTCACATATGTTAATTCGATATGCATTGCAGCCATCTTGTTTATGTACGTCTCACCAAATGTACACCATAACATACAGATCAATTATACAAGAAACGTGCACAGTTGACATTCAATATAGAATTGTAAGAGACGACTCACTTTCACTTATTACAATGTATATTTTTTTAAAACAACCTATGTACCATTCTAAAGTTCACAATCAACACATGTACACGTTTTATGGACAATATAAGAGTATATATAAGAAATTCGACAGTTTACATATGCGTTACAATAAGTGTTGTGTAATATGGAGCTACATGCATACACACTCCGGACTATATAAACATGAGCATGCATATATACTCGTGTTATCGATAAGCATTATCAGCACATTGTGTCACAGAACTGCTGTACTGCAATCGACATATTTCACAGATTGAAATTCACTGTGATGCCATGCTACAACATTCCTGTGCCACGGGACTCCTAGTAGTATAAAGGCAGTCAAAATGATACCACCTACGGTGGTATAACTTCTTTCCCTTTATACTACCCCCACCACCCCCGAAAAAGTACAAAAATTGGTTAACGAGAAAAGTGTATCCGACAGCAAATTTATAAATTTTGGAGAAAATAATTTTGAAAAGAGTGAGTCAAAATGATACCACCACAGTTTGTAACGTTATTGAGCTGTATTGTAGATCCCACCCCCAATCAAAAGGTGGTGATGTCACTCATTAAAAAAAAAAATAAACCCTAGAGTGGGACTCGAACCCACGCCAGCAAAACCCTTCTGGGCCCACCCGGCTAGCCACCTTCTCTGTTCTTTGTCTTTGTCTTTCTCGTCTCGTGTTGTGGCTAGCCGGGTGTATAGCTACCCGTACAGTACACCCACATCTATCGGCTGATCTAGGAATCAGTGTCGAAATTCTAGGCAACCTTGGAAGTGCCTGCACGGAAGCACTGAGCGCTCATTTTGTTGTCAAGGGGCGTCCCCCAAGACAAATTATTGTTGTTAATTTTACATATATTAAGCTAAACCCGTGTTGTGAAATACCAAATATTTACTTGCTTTTTTTTTTATTTGTTTTATATATAACAAGTTCGTTTTTATTTAATAATATAGGTTATAACGTTCTAAATTATTAAAAGTAAAATTAGAAAAATAAAAAACATGCCAACCAATAAGAATGTAAGAAATACTTCCGGAAATATCGATAGCGGGTTGCCATATTTTCGGCTGTAATACACAACCTCGTGTGTGTAGTATATATTAAAGTGTGTTTATTTTACACCCCGGAAGATGTAATCTGTAAATCGATAACACGTTTAACATATCGTCTGTTTACCTCTATATACCTAATATACATGTAAGGAGGAATATTTCTAAACTGGACACAGAATTATGTTTGTACAGTGGAACCTCTCTAAAATGGGCACTTAATATTTTAATTTATCGGCAGACGACAATGTTCCAATTACACAGTTATGAACAATCGAGTATAGCCTTATCGAGGACACGGTATGTGTATTGATTTAAACACACACAACAGTCACCGATGTATTTCTCCAATAGCGATTGACGTGTATTAGTTTAACCATAGTCGACAAGATATCGAGATGCGTTATATATAAGAGTGTTGTGTTGAATGCGGCACGATTACTTCCTGTTACGCACATTTTGTGGCTATTGATAAGTATGGTGGCCGGTGGGTGCCTTTAACACGGTGGCCTAACGGGGCCCGCAAAAGTTTTATGTTCCGTATGGAGGGGCCGTCGGAACAGCTGGACTGTATGGTGGAGGAATATCCTGCTGCCTCAAACACGCGAATAAACATATCACGTCCCGAGACGGGCGAGGAGATTTTTTCTCTCGTCGGCCCTCCCTTCCATAACGAGTTTTGTTATACCTTCGTCCGCGAGAATTTGTGGTCGAGCCTTGGACCGGATCGTACCCTTTATCTGGCCATCTCTTCTACGATCATTTTGAACTCGCTATCTGATATATCGTTGTCGGCTATCGCTTTCGACACGATAACGTCGATACTGTTTTTCTTAGATCTCGCGAGAACCGTTATTCGATCGTGCTTTCGACTCTTGGCCTCTAGTTTTCGGCTTACGAGTCTGGTCGTCATGCAAAGCAGTCCTGCCCCCGCCGCTACAGCACTCAAGGTCGCCGCGACCGGTGCAGCGACAACTGTTGACAATAAAGACACACTCCCCACCCCACTTATAACGGATGCTGAGGCTAACGTGGTGCTCACCCCCTCTAATATATTGACTGACCGCCTATATTTCTTCACATAAACCGTCCGCATCTCTCCCTCGTGTTGTAGAATATGTTGTATCTCAACGATCCTGGTCATCCTAAAGGATGCCGGGTCGGCCGTCCCAGAAGGTAAGTGTGGATATAGTTTTTCGTCATTCATCATAAATCAAGTTGTATTAACAGTGTAACAATAGTGGAGGAAGTTGCTTTGTCAGCAATTTTTGTAACAAAGTTAATAACACTACCTGCCGAAACTTTAATTGTAGTGTCATCATCGAATATAGTAAACCCTGACCTCTGCCCCGCATGCTTGGTGATGCCAATCTTCTGTTCTACACCATTCAGGACGACATTCACTCGGACTTCAGCAGTGGCGTGTCCGCGAAAGTTGACCGAGCAGACCGCCATTCGAAAAATCGTCCCAGACACTGCCGTGGTGTATCCCCCATATCTGTTGCTCGCGTTGGCATCGAATGAATATTCGTAGGCCCCCTCGTTTAGTGAACCCCGCTCCTCGGCCCAAACTGTTATGACTGGTTTTCGAGCTTGCAATTTTCCCATTTGGGCAACCGCCCTAGTTAACATTGTGTGGGATTGTGCTACGCCCCTCTCCAGCCTTCTCATTGCGGCTTCATCGTATGCTGCGGCCGCGACGGGAACGTCCCGTTCTAAGTTGGAACTACCTGGACCGTATATGCTCATGATTAATATGTAAAATATATATATATTATGTTTAATCGGTTATTTCGAGAACGACCGAAATCGGGTAATAGTTATTAAAGTTTCTCGCTTGATCATCAAGAATAGAAATCTTCAACTCGTGGATATGTACCGATTCCAAAACTTTCATCTCCGGGGTTGGAAAGTATAAGGTCAGGGTCTCGCCATAGAAACAGTCGCTGGCGTGCACAGTTTTTAGTAATGTGCTGGGAGTTCCGTCTAACGTGTTGTACGATGTGTTTAATTGATCCAGGTGCACCCTGAGTGTTTTCGTGAAAACGAAGTTCACCGGGTCGTCGCCGTTGTGCTCACCTGGCTCAAACCAACCCCTATTGTCGGAGTATGTTTTTGTAAAACCGAGCTGCACAGCCAAAGCCGGGGTGATCGTTACCCGGTTGGTGGGTTTGATGGTAAAGGTCGCGAGTCCGGTGGCTTTAGAGATTGTGAGGCTGGATCTACCATCAAGCTCCGACTCAACAAAACCTTGGAGGGATCTCGAACTCCAAAGGCCGGGAGGCAGCTTTACACCTACTTGTTGTATATCCTTCACGTAGCCGAACCCTTCGTTATCCCCCACGTTTTTCCACCCAACCGTGAAGGTGATTGATCTGAGGCCGGCCTTTTTTCCCGCCGCAGTTGTCGATTGACTTTTGAAGTTCACAACTCTCTTTTTTAACATTAGTGATAGTAGCAAACATAATAATATATTTCAATGGATACCAAAGCATTTAGCTTTAACTCTAATGCAAAGTACAAAGTTGGTGCTAAATACACACAAAAAGACGTTGTTAACCGCCTTGTACACCCAACCGTAACGGTTAGACCGGACAGTGGCTTTGCCACCAATTTCCCTAACACGTTTGAGAAATATGTAGTTCCAAAGACTATTAGTCAAGATGTAATACTAAGATGGGATTTTTCCCATATTAATTTCTGGCAGAACCAGCTAAATTTCGCTGTATGGTGCGCAACTGCCGGATGTGGAGTTTGACATCAAGACTATCTGACATCCAAGAATGTCATGCTCCGAAGTGTCTACAACTTTCACGTGTATTACACCATTAGGAGGATTCTCAAAGAACTAGGTATTCCACTACCTCAAGACGACGGCTGGGATCCCATTTCCAGCACATACGACCGTAAGGCGTTCGAAAGATTGTGTAACGAATTTGGGGTACCAAAAGACGCGGATTGGAGACAGAAAGTATTTACCCCAACCAACAGTTTAGGGTTAGTTCACCTTAAAGGCTTAGTTAGTGGTGGGCATCTTAATAAAGTCCCCGCATATTTCTCAGGGTTGTGGAGTGCTCGCGGAGCTACCCCACCACCAGTTAGAAAAATGGCATCATGAACTAAATATAATTATAAGTTGAATAAGATGACGTTCGGTGATGAAGTGCTTGGAGGGCTTGCGTGTAAAGACGGTTATTGTCATTGGCTACCCACTAAAGTAGCCCATGTGGAATACCTAGACCTGTGTGATGCTCCACAGATGCGAAATGCGTGGACCACATTTATGTTAGATAAAAGCACTGGATTTACGCAGGGCGGGGTTATTCGCCTCAACGACTCCATTCGCATATACGTATGGGCTATCCTCGCCTCACAGAAGCAAACGCGCAGTGCTATACTGGGCACGGGAACGGCATTTGACGCACAAAAACAGTTCTTGGCACTTGTCGAGGACGCCATATCAGCT
This sequence comes from Conchocele bisecta, assembly GCA_029237695.1. Classification (NCBI taxonomy): domain Eukaryota; kingdom Metazoa; phylum Mollusca; class Bivalvia; order Lucinida; family Thyasiridae; genus Conchocele; species Conchocele bisecta. Next base: position 59,135,302 of record CM055268.1, read on the forward strand.
AAGGTGGACCTCCAGAAGGCGATCCAGAATTATCAAGAAGTTTTGCAGACTGCCCGCACCCCAGTAGACTACGCATTTGGAATAGGTCTTTATATGGCGCCGAGCAATATGATACTACGAGACGACCCGGTTGACGGTTACAATAATCAGATCGTAGTCGCCACCACCAACCAAAAAATCGGCCGCAATGGGAACGTGAACACGGGTATCATCAAACTCCCCCCAAGACGGTCGGGAGCGGAGTTGTAAGTTGAATAAAACACAAAATGGATACACCTCCGTTGAACCCAGTACCCCCAATTCGCAAATTGGATGCACCATCGAGTTTCCCCAATCCAATCATCATACAACAATGTTGAAACACCAATCGAGATTGGAAGCACAACACATGAGGAGGAGAAATTAGGGCTCGTCGTTGCCCTCGTGGCGGTCGGATTATTTATGCTTTGGTTTTAGGAACTCTCTGGCGGAGAATAGTAGGAGACCGGCGATCGCCACGATTAGAGCCCAAGCATTCACGGCGAGCCATGCGACCGTTTTTGATAATATAGATAACAAGTATGAGACGATATCCCCGATCACCCCAGGCAGTGCGGCGGCAGCCTTTCCGGCTAATTTAGCCAGGAGACTGGCGAGGGCTTTTTTTACCCACACCTTGGCGCCACCGGATGGCGCGCGTGGTGGAATTGGTGCAGACGTCGCACCACCAGTGAAAGCTAGAATTATGGTCGATATAGTCATGCCGATAGCCGCGAGGATGCTTGCTATCGTGATGCCCTTTGGGTGCGGAGAGCCTCACGGCAAGCCGATGCAGCCTCCAATCGAGCTTCTCTTTCGTCCCGCAACGACCGCAGGCGTTCGGTGATCCGCTCGGTAGATTCTCTATCGCCACCGGCTTCCCCAAGTTTTCTTTCTTCTATCGCGATATGCTCATCCTGCGCCGTGAGTTTAGAGAGGTTAAGGACCAATTCACCCCGGACCTTTTGCAGAGCCTTATCGAGTCCCCGGAGTTCGCGAAGAGGTAACGGTGGGTCATCGTTAGACAGGTTGAGTATTTCGTTTTCGCTGAACGTGGTCTCCACCGTGTTAATAGCGTCGATGGCCACTCGAGGGACCTCGCTGAGCTCGACAGTTTCTATAGCGGCGGCTGTTTTCGCCATCGTTTCGTCGGTAGACTTGAGGGCCGACATAATTGTTTTACCCCTCTTCCAATCTACGAATCCTAGTTCGTTCCTTACGATTTCGCCACCGCCCGGGTTTCCGGCAATGGTGTTTAGCGCTAGTGGTTTACCGGTCCTCGTATTGACTATTGTGAGATTTGATGCCGCTTTTAGTCGCAATCTACCGTTCATATCAAATTTGAACTTGGAGTAGTCGCGACCGACAGATGGAACCAGACCTTTTTCTGCCAAACTGTTGTAGTAGTCGTTTACAGCTCCCTTGAGTAATTTCCGACTTTGACTAGTGGTAGCGCCACCTATTTTCCCCAATTGTGATTGGATTGGAATTGGAGTCTCTATGGTGGGTGTCGTGAGGGAATCCTCGAAATCATCATCATCACCATCGAGGTAATCATCTCTGCCGATTTCATAGATGTCAATATCGTAATCAGCCATTTTATAATTATTATATAATTATGTATTAAAGACAAAACCATACGGGTTTAATAGAGTTATTTAGTTTCACTAAATTATGTCTTCGAGTCAATACGGTCACAAACTCAATCCATATCTCAGACTGCGTGAGCCCTTCGGGGCAAAAGGTGTGAGACAGAGTGTGGTTATTACGAACAACCCATCGACGATAGATCAGAACCAGTAGCTATTAGTCCGCTTCCCCAACCTCGGAGCTAGCGACGTCATTATGCCGGGTACTGTTCGCCTCGCTTTCACTATTTCGCTGACGTCGACAGACGCGGACCGAAACATCGTTCAGAACCTGGGTCGCGCCATCGTTAAGAAGACCATGATAAAGATTTCTGGTAATGAGGTGATGTCGATCGATGACAGCCACGTTTACCATTGCTACCAGGACCTGTGGAAGACGGCACAAGAGTGCGAAAATGCGGTATATCAAGGTATTGACACCAGCCAAAATAGGAAAGTAACCAGACTTAGAATCGGGTCTGGTGACAAGGCAGATAACGTCGCGAGCGACAACGCGGTCGCGGCCGCTTATGGCAACCGATTCTACATCCCGCTCGACTTTGAGTTGTTGGAGAGTCGAATACGAACTAACGTTCAACGACTACGGCCGAGTTATCATAGCCACTGACATGACATCGACGTATACGATAGACAATGTTTCGCTGGAGTACGACATGGTCACGATGCCCGGACTCGCGCGATTGATCAGAACCCAGTACGCCGGGCGCGTTGCCATACTTTACGACTGAGTTCTTCGCCATCGCAAGATGAAGAAAGACAAAAGCGACACATTGTGGAATATTAACGTCAACGTCCACTCACGCTCGATGAAAGGCATACTGGTGCTGTTCGAGGAGGGTCGGTTCGAGCTCGGGTCTAGAAAAAGCCATAAATTCTATAACCCCAAAATCACAAAGGTCGAGGTGACGATCGAGGGAGTTCCCAATCAACTCTACAGCGCGGGTCTTCGCGCGCACTAGCAGTGGGACGAAGTAAGAAAAGATTTTGCTTCCGGCTCTAAGCGTTCCCCGGAGGTTGCCGCGGTTGCCAAAGACCTGCAGCTCTCGGACGTCTCCCTCGCGGGTTTTCTGATTACCAAGTACGCTCTATGGCTAGACATGCGAGCCAGCGACGACGACCAAATGCACGGTAGTGGACGCCAAGTTGAGAACGCTAGCGAGGGTGTGACGATTCAGATAACCAAAGAGGCGGATGGAGCTGGCGCATTGAACGTGTATCTATATATAATCACAGACGCACAACTCAACATCGAAGATGGTCGATACGTCTCAGCTTTATACTAAAAATCAATGCCAATTCACGATTGGAGATGCCCACTCTGCCATAATATGTGGGCAGACAGGGTGTGGAAAAACGGTTTTCATCCTCGACTTGCTCGAGAGCTGCTACCGCGATGCCTTTCGTCACATTGTGATCCTATGTCCCACTGTGCGGCACAACGATACTTATCAGCGGCGCCCGTGGATATGGACCGACCCTGAGGTATACGTTATTGACCCCGGCGACAGGATTCACGATTGGCTGCGTGTCTTCTACCAAATATTCCAGGGTGAGCCTACTATATACGTTATTGACGATTGCTCGGCCAAGGCGGCGATGACTAAAAAGAAGGACATGCTCTCCGAGCTCGCATTTTCTGGCCGCCATGCGAGGCAAAGCGTATGGATCTCCACTCAAAAGTACAACGCCGTCCTCAAGGATCTGCGCGAGCAAACGAAATGGGTCGCCCTCTTCCACTGCAAGGACCGAGACTCATTCGATGAATGTCTTAGAGAGAACGACGTTATACCAACGCGTGAGGAGCGCCTGGAGGTTCGACAGATGCTTTCGGAAACTGATACTGATCAACCAACTGCTTATAAAGTTATTAATTAATTAATTAAGAAAATTAGCAAATGCTGAACAATTGATTTTAAGAAAATTATCAAATGCTTAACAATGTTGAACAATTAATTTAAAGAAAATTAACAAATGCTGAACAATGCTTAACAATGCTTAACAAATACTTAAAAATGCTGAGCAATGCCTGAGAAATGTTAAACATTGCTTAACAAATACTTAACACTGCTGAGAAAATGCTTAACAATGCTGAGCAAGTGATAAGAATTTGTTGCTCCGCTACGAGCTCCAACAGGGTTGGGGTTGAACCCAATTGCAGCACTTCCAACTCCGATTGATCCTCCAACGGAACCGCAATCCCCGATTGCTCCAACACGGTTGAACCCGATTGCACGACATAAAAATCCAAAAAGACAGGCAACTGGGCGAGCAGCGGCTGCCACACAAAGCTAAACAAAATAAAATACTCGCCGATCTTCGAGAGGCCAAACGGTCGTTGCAATCGGAGACAGAGACAGCAAAACACTCGGTGGCAGCTGTTTCTCCCCCAATTCACGAATTGGAACCGATTGATCCCAATCCTGATTGGAAATCCAATCTCGATTGGATCCCGTGGGTTAATGGTGGTGGTCTGTCGGTTGTGGGCACCCTGTATATGCTTTACCATTTCAACAACAGGTACCCCCTATTACACCAATCATCAACAAGGTTGAAATTGGAAAAACAACCCTCAACATTGTTGGATGCGGTTCCGAAGAAAGTTACGAAACACCAATCACAATTGGATGCGCCCCATTTAAACATTGATCGCGATCCCTTTTATATGCAATAATTATAACAATGGCTGAACAAGATGGTAAATTGATAGTGAATGCGCTTTATCACGCCGTGGTGATATCGGTTCTCAGTATCGGGTATGCTCGACTAGGAAAGGCGGTCTTAGGAGGGTCCGCTCCCAAATTGGACTTTACTGTCAGAGACGTAGGGCTCGTGACCTTAGATGTAGCGGTCGCAGTTTGGACCCGAGATTATCTAATTAAAGCTGGAATTCTACCCATTAATATATGGAAATAAAATGGCTTCGATCGCAGTAATAGTAGGTGGTGCAGTCGTGAGCGCATTGGTGATCAGCGGTAGCAACTTTATATTCTCTAAACTACAAAACTCGGACGCGGATGAGGAGCGCAAGCGTCACGATTTAGCTGTGGAACAACTCCAGAGCGCAAAGGAAGCATGGTCGAAAAAACTAACCACCCATCTGGACTGGGTCAACGAAGAGCTTCGCCGCGAGAATCACGCCACACAAATTTTCCAGAACGTTGAAGAAGCCAACCGCGATTACGCGCTGGCATATCAGCAGAAAAGTCTCGCGCCGCTGGATCGCGAGCACCAACTTTCAGATTTCTATGTACCGTCAGAGGCCCAAAAAGACCGCGAGATCGTGTTCATCGTGGTGGGAATGTTTGCAACGGGTATCGTCAGCTACTATATTCAATCGAGATTGAAATAAGCAATAATATTTTATATATATATAAATATATATATAGAACGATGTCATTTGACGAACTTTATTACGCTATGATCGATGTAGGCTACACTGCCCGTAAACACCGTTTACGTGGTGCAAATACTATGCTTCGTCTGGCCCGAGATTCTCTCGATACGTGGTGCGAGGACGAAAAATCGGCCTCCCTTTTCGCAAAGCGGATGTTAGATTCCTCCGAGTTCCCGCTCCCGAGCTGTAACCTAACGGGCAGCTGCAGCGAAACTTGCAACAAAGGTTTATTATTAACGACGCAGTTACCGGACGATCTGGCGAGGGCATGTTGGAGATTGTCCGATATATTAGAATACTTCGCATACCATGAACACGCGCAAACTTGATACCGAACTATCGGTTCGCCTAGCGCGCAAGCTATCAAACACCTACTACAGCCCCCGCGGCTACTGGAAGGGACTCGCGGCCATCAAGAACCTCGCCGCGGCGACCAAGGTTTCAGAAAACGCTGCCAAGGAATGGCTCAAGAAGCAGGCCATCTGGCAGATCTATTTACCCGCGCCTCACAATATTCCACGCCCGAAATTCGACGTGCCGGTGCCAAACCAAGTTCACCAAGCGGATCTCCTGTTTCTCCCTCACGATCGCGTCGGTCGCAAAACATACAAGTACGCACTTACAGTCGTTGACGTAGCGAGTCGCTATAAGGGGGCTGAGCCCCTGGCTACGAAAGAGTCTAAGGAGGTGGCCGAGGCTCTTTCCCGAATATATAAGAGGAGTCCTCTCAAATGGCCGAATCTTCTCCAGGTCGATCCCGGCCGCGAGTTCATGGGCGCGGTCTCTCATCTATTGTCTAAGCACAAAGTTTCTGTCAGACGTGGCCGCGTCAACATCCACCGGGACCAGGGGATCGTGGAGCGCTTCAATCGAACCCTGGCTGAGAGGCTGTTTGGTCATCAATATGCCAAAGAGCTTGTAGACCCTCATACGCGATCGACCGCGTGGGTTGCCAGGCTGCCCGCCGTGGTCTCCGCACTGAACGGAGAGGTGACCAGATTGATCGACAAGAAGCCCGTAGTAGATGCCATCAAGTCTAAAAGGGTGACGAGCAAGCCCTCTGCCGTCTCGCGCGGGCGACCCGTTGGTTTAGAGGAGCAACGGCTTCCATCGGATGTTGACGTCCGGTACCTCTACCAACCGGGAGAGCTCGAAGGTGGCAGCCGCCGCGCGACTGATCCCGTGTGGTCGCTCAATGCATATCATCTGGATAGATCTATTACCAAACCTGATGAGCCCGTGCTCTACTATTTGACTGATGGTCCATCTCGCGAGTTTGTTTGCGAAGAACTTCTTATGGTACCTTCTGACACCCATCTACCCCCGGATCGTCAGTGTCTTTAGATTGATAATTTTATTAAAATTATTAAAGAGGTTCTGTATGTATTCCGTCTGGTAACACGCGTCTTTTATCGTAGTACGCCGAGAGTCCTATTTTTTGTTGACAATACGTTTTCATAACACCGTCTTTCATTTTAAATCCTCTATTTTGTGCTACATCTATAATGTGTTTTCCATCTTCTGTAATTTCACTTATTACTCGTTTATATTTATCCCAATTTAAATTGTTAGTTCTCTTGGACATTCTTTTCGCAGAGTTTTTATTAATAGAATTAAGTTTTTCTACGAAATAACACTTACTAGATAGCGCTATCGCCCTATCTCCGCTAAATTCCATTTTTGAAAAGTCCTGGCTCTCTTTCGCTCCATTTATCCCAAGCCAACCATTTCTTTTTTTCTTTTTCAAACTCGTCTATTAAGTTAGGTCTAATCAATTCCTCTATTGTTTTTCCACTAACTCCTATATACATACTATCCGTGTCCATCTGTATTAATTCAAATTCTTCTCTTTTTACGTATTTGTCTAGAAATTCGTAGTAAAATTCCAACATTTTCAATTTAACTAGTTGATAAACCGCTATTCCACAGTGGAAGGGGCTCTTTACTGCACACCGGCGTTTTCGGGAAGATATTTCGTACGCATCTCCTATCTCTTCCAAATCGTCAAAGAATGCAGATCTTAACGCTTTGTCAACACAGGTTTCGTCTTGTGTATATGTTGTATTTAAATGTCTCTTGCCTCTATCATTTGTCAACAACACGAATTACCTAATAATTTCATTATGTCAGCCACCGGTTTCTTATTTGGTTCTACATCCCCCGTTCGTCTTGCGGCTGTAACTTCTTTCGCGAACCATTCGAAGGGTTTACCACTAATATAATCTATAACACGATGAACTCCCGTTATATCTAGGCCGTGTTTTAAATACCATTTCAATAGTGGCGCGTACAGCAGTACTTTGGTGGCCGACATAGATCCCACCAATTTTCTTCCATTTCCCCTAGTTCTTCCAGTATCTTCCAAATATGTTATCATGTGTTCTGGAACCTCATCAACATCTACTTCTCTGTTTATAAATATTGGGGACATTTCAGAAAACTTATCTTTTAAGTTGTGTGGAACTTCTATATCCACCTCCGCAAACCCAAACCAGTCTCCGGATAAAACCCTTTTACAAAACTTTTTAATAACTTTAGGATTATGTGGGGAATCCATTTGATGTATAGTTTCATTTCAACACGGCATATCTTTATTTAACGTAGATAAATATAACGCGTTTGCATCATACCCCAAAATAGCCTTACAAGGTTTGGAACCCCCTCTAATCTTTGAAACACCGGCTTCTGCATATCGTGTAAATACTATTGATGGACCACCTACTAGAGCGTCTTTCATCATTTCGTATGTTTTTTCTTTTGGTGCATATAGAGCATCCTCCGTTATAATCGTCTTTGAAGATGTTTGTTCTTTAATGGTTCCTCTCAATAAATATTGTATAGCTACTCCAGGTAGTGTTACCGCATCTTTGAAAATATCCACACCTCTGTGTTTATACAATTCACAAATATCTTCCACCGCTTCTAGGAACGGTGCTACATCTAAATCGTTATAATATTTCAACCAATCTCTGAAGGTTTCCATATTCTCTTCTTTGAAAATTCGACGACATTTGCTTAATTCTGTTTCGTCTATTAACATTTTCCCAGATAGTTTGGAATACCAATTCTCTATATCCGGTAGTCCTGGATAATCCAGCTTGTCTGTAGAATCGAACCACTCGTAAGGAAAGAAAGATTTCTGTCCTTTACAATCGTAGGCTTTTATCCAACTATCGTAACTTACACCGGGTCCTAGGTAAAGTATTACATCAAGAAATCTAAACTCTGGAGTAAATAGAAATATTGTTGCGTTCGCCCTTTTTCCAACCATTACTTTCTTTGTTGTTGATGACAGTTCACCTACTAGATATTTATTTATTAAGTTTATATCGTACTTACTGCTGTTAAAACCTATAACCGGTACTTGATCTATCCACTGCTCGATCTTGGTGATTTGGTTTTTACGTAAATGTTCTGTATTAAACCCATATCTTGACCATACTTCTTCTCTTATAGCTTTTCCCCTGACTTTCAAATCTTCTACGAATTTTTCTATAAGTTTTGCAGGATCTTTATCACAAAAATGAGTTACTGTTCCTGAGAAATTATCTCCTATACTAACGCTTACCGGAACGTGCTCGGCCTCGTATTCTAAACTATTACCGAGAGTTTCAAATTCTGGCTGGAGATACGCCTCAAAATCATATACTATCTGATATGGATAAAGAGTAGTGTCGCAACCGATCTTTATATCTTTGCCCGTTCTTTGGAATTCGCATTCCCACATAACTACTAGGTTTTGTATGCTTTGCATGAATCTCACACCCGTGCCAGTAACAGTCGTGATATTGATATACGGTATTGGTTTCTGAACAGTATCCATCTACTGGAGCTCCTAAAATCCATCTTTCACCCCCGTGTCCGCACTGTTCATGGTGAATGTTGAATTCACCTTCATTTCAACAGAGTACATCCAATCGATCGCACCATAAATGTTAGAACCTTTTGGGTAGAACGCTTTCTCGAACGACGAACGCGGGCGCTCTAAATAATTACCATCACATATTACTTTTGTCTCACCTTTCATACATTTTGGTCCGTGTCTCTTCATATTACTCGCTTTCGTGAATTTATGTTTGCAATTATCGCAGGCGTAAATTTTAGATAGGTTTTTAAGGTTTTTTATCAGAAATGCGTGATTATTAAACAGTCCTATTGTCATTGGTTTATTACCTATTGCCTTATAGTGCGCTGGTACCTTTTTCAACCACCAAACACCACCTTGTGTCGGTTGATATACTTCTATACCAATTTTAAAAAACTCTTCAACCTTTTTCAGATCTGAAAAAAGAATTGGTGAAACCACATTACTACCGGTATATTGTTTACTAAGTTCTTTCGCCCTTCCTGTACATCTGTCAGGTCTGATCTTTTTATCAAGGTGCATAGCTAGACACCTGAACAGACAAAGATCGTCATCATACTTATCTAAAGAATACATACCTTTTCTATTCCTCAGCCATTCTGGAAGTTCTCCTCTTGCTGCTTCTTTGGATTGTAGTCCCAAATCTATTTCCCTACTGCCCTGTATTAACTTTACAAAAACCTCTACCCATCTTACAAACTTCCACTTTGTATTTGGTCTGTCTATTTTATCGGACATTATTCGTGTTTGTTCCTTATCTGACAACCATTTTTTAACGGTTTTCATTGATGATAGTGGTTCGCTACCACCGAGATTTTTGTGAAATATTATAGTTATAGGTTTTCCATTTTTAGTTTCCTCCATATGTTCTAGCTTGTAAGAATATGAATATCTTAAAATAAAAATTGGTTGTTAGATACGGAGCGAGTTTATCGGACATACGTTCAGACTCGTTAATGTCAATGTTTTTACGAAAGAATAATGTACTACCCGTCTTCCATTTTCTACCTTTTCCAATGTTTCATCATGAGCCCCCAATATTTCTTCACCTTTTTCCACTATCGCGCGAACTATAGATCTTTTCTTATTATTTGGTATTGGGTGACCTGTGTGTCTAATTTGGGACAAATTATTGGTGCTTGAAGGTTTTATTACACTAGCCCTTAACCCCGCAATACTTTCTTTTTGAATTATGTTACCAACTTCCTCTGCTAGTGAGAGGTCTTTAAATGCCCTCTTTTATAGGCGCGGGTAAACCGCTTCATAAACGCCTCATTCTTTGTGGAGTTTATCAGCTTTGTCAACCCCCTAACTCTTAACCGTTTACTATAAGTAATCCCTAGAGATTCGGCTTCTCTTCTCAAACTTTCTATTTCTGCTCTAGTTTCTGGCGTTATCATATTTTCTGTAATATACTTTTGTATAACCTATGAAATGTATCTGTTCAATTGGACGTGAACAAAAAACATCATGTAAATGTTCACGTCCAATTGAATATAAACATATACATATACATATATAATGGAGTGTGTGACTTGTTGTAAAACGTTTACGTGTAAAGACTATCTACGAAGGCATCTATCGAGACGTAGAAAATTTCCTTGTGTCGCCCCGCAATTTCAATGCCCCAGATGCCCTTGTAAATTCGTTAGTGCCCAGACTCCTCTTTGTAGACATAAACAACTACGCTGCCCTGTGGCTAAAGGTGAACGGGGTAGACTAGAACTGGTAGAATTAGTTGCTGATCTGCGAAATAAATTAGCTATATTATAGGAAAACAATGGGGTGTTGTAATACAAACTATCACTTTATTTATTTCAAAATTATTTTCTCCAAAATTTATAAATTTGCTGTCGGATACAATTTTCTCGTTAACCATTTTTTGTATTTTTTTCGGGGGTGGTGGGGGTAGTATAAAGGGAAAGAAGTTATACCACCGTAGGTGGTATCACTTTGACTCCCTTTATACTACTCTCCTGTGGATACATGAATGAGCTCCACATTCAAGGTACATGCCCACTCAGTAGGCAAACAATGTTAATTATATCAGAGACATCATCCGAGACATTTTCTGGCAAAATAAACATTTATTCATCATTACCCCACGTATTGATTGACATTATTACACATTTTATATCGGACGTAAATTTCCACACTGATATCAGGGGCGATAACCGTGTTTCCTTAAAATGTTAACGGACATTACTATGTATTATCTGTATTTTTGTTTATGTGAAATGATCATACTTGGTAATCTGTCGTAAATATTAATTTTCCAGGTGACGTATTTAATTAGCATAAATAATTAAAAAATATCATGCCTCATTTGCATATGAAAATAACCCAGTGATACATGTATTTTAAATAGCTTATCGGTGGTGTAACGGTATCGTTGTCGATAGAGTTTCAATTAATTTAATAATTTGCACCATACGACTTCTGTACCGGCATTGGTGTCGTGAACGGGTCAGTAGTCGTGAGGTTAGAGTCGCGGACTACTATCATCGAACTCGCGTTTCCCGAACGGGTCACTATTCACTATTTTTGTGTTGTTTTTTCTCTCTCACAATTTTATGATTTTAATTAAAATAGCTATAAACTGATAGAAACTTTATACCAGCAATAAAACTGTGCCTCTTAATTTTTATAATATATACATCCAAATTGTGTTACTGTGTTTATTTATTTTCAAGCTTGAGGTACTGCATAGTATAAGAGTATTAGCAATTCCTCATTGTCTCCAGGAAAATAGAACTAGAAATGTGGCCTGTCGGCGCACAGATGTCCATAGAAACAAAATTGCTACCCCGCTCCATGCCTCTCGCGTATATAACATATCGGAGGCGAATTATTGTAGCCATAAGATGCCCCCGAGGACTGCCTTTTATAATTTTCTACCTTGACATTGAGGTTCATATGATTGTGGATTTATCACAGCATGATAGAGGACCGTCAGAGCAATGTATGTGGTGTACAATATAAATATCCCATTGAGGAAATATAAATTATAGGACATTTGCCCCAACGTTAAGTTTTCATAAACACGATAAATTTGTGACCTTTGAACGACAGATGTGGGTAATGTAATTTAAAGAGACACGTTGTAGTCTTTTCCTCAGGATGGAAAAGGGGTAGGGTGCTAGTCCAAACAATTATTACACCAACTGAATTAAAATGGAATAAGCAAATTATATGGGGGGGGGGTGATAAGGCCATTCTACGGTATACCAACTTATAGACATTCACCATCAAATATGTCAGGCATTTGATGAAAGGCAATCTACATGTATAGTATTTTGTGATATTTCTAAGGCTTTCGATAGCGTATGGCATAGGGGATTACTATTTAAGTTACGGCAAAATGGATTAAATGGTTGTATCTTACACTGGATCGAAAACTACTTGTCGGATAGGAAACAGTCTGTATCAATACGATCTACAACCTCAGATACCAAGTTAATAACTGCTGGCGTACCGCAAGGCTCGGTGCTCGGTCCTTTACTATTTCTAATATATGTCAACGATATAACTGACCATCTACTAAGTATTGTTCGATTATTTGCTGATGACAGTTCTCTATCATTTTCCACAACAAATACTGATGACCTAGAAGGCATAATAAATTATGACCTGCTAACTATTGCTGACTGGGCTAAACAATGGTTGGTCAGTTTCAATCCTAACAAGACTGAAGCGATGCTTTTAACCCTAAGACTACTCGATCGACCTGTAAACCTAATCTTTCAAAACACGCCTATAACCTTTGTCGACGACCATAAACATCTCGGTGTAACGATGAGCAATAACTGGAAATGGCATACACATATACAAAATATAATTAATTCGACTGCGAGAGTGTTGGCAATAATGCGAAACCTAAAATTTAAGATAAGCAGACAGTCTTTAAACCAAATATATATATCTTATATGAGACCTATACTCGAATATGCTTCGTCGGTCTGGGATGGATGTACAGAATATGAAAAAGATTCATTGGAAAAAATTCAGAATGAAGCTGCGAGAATAGTAACCGGTTTAACACGGTCAGTGTCATTTGATAATTTAAGGAAAGAAGTTGGATGGCAACTTTTATCTGTTCGACGTAGTATTCTAAAAGCTTTCGATCATGTACAAAGCAACCAACAATCAAGTACCTAGTTATATCTCCAACCTGATTCCTCCCACTGTTAATAACGTATCTCGTTACAACCTTAGAAACCAATTTGATATAAATGTCCCGACTACTCGACTTGAAGTATACAAACAATCATTTATACCATCTGTGGTTACAACTCTGGAATGAAACTGATCCTTCAATGAGAAATGTAGATAGTCTTAGACACTTTAAAACAGCATGCGCCAAACAATTATACACTCAATATGAAATACCACCATATTACTTAGTGGGAGACAGGTTTTTCGTCAGTTATGCATGCAAGACTTCGTAATAAATGTAGCAGTCTCAATTCCGATCTTTGCAATAACCATATCAGAGAAACTCCCTACTGCGAGTGTAGCGAAATTGTAGAAGACGCTGAACATTACTTCTTTGAATGCAACAAATATCATGCACAGCGTCTCATTCTACGCCTGTCACTGCAACGATTTCATAACCTGAACGCGCACATGCTTTTGAACGGCATACCTGAACAAAACAATGAAAACAATATTATTATCTTCAATTCTGTACAAAATTATATTAAAACTACAAAACGATTTGAGTAACTTCGTTGATAGATGTATGTAAAGTAATCCATATCGGATGTATTCCATTCGATTTGCCAATATCATCCACAACCACCGGTTATTAATGATCACTGAAATTTATTGCAACTAGCACTAATACATTGATGGATTTGCTCATGTAGTATATGTACTTGGCGACAAAAACAACTTTTATTCTTTCTCCAAATCTCATATCTCACTATCCACCTCTTCTCTACCTTTCTGTCCGTTTTCATTCCATACATTATGTAAACATTTATTTATCGCTTGATAATTGGTTTGTATCCGTGTTTATATGCCTGTATACATGTATTCATGTATCGCCATTGCTGTTGAATTATTGTACTTTGTAACAATTAGGTGAGGGCTGTAACTAATGTTGAGAGAACTTGTAGCCCGAGCCTATTGTATTTATATGCAATAAACTATGTTTAAACTATAAGTCCATAACATGCAATCAGCAACACTAATGGATATACCTGTCAAAAATGCAAATTAAAAATGAATAATACAAATTTCACAGGGACTCTGTGTGGGCGATAGAATGTAAATATCGATGATCAAAAATAGGTATATATAGCTTCAAGCCAATCTGACTTAAAGTTGCAGGGATATAACAGGTAGGTAAAAACATTAACTCAAGTATTCTAAGTCATTTGGCCTTGACATCACCTTAACCAGAGGTCGCTTGTGTGGGCTATCGAATGAACATGTGGGTGTGACTGGAGAAATGGGGCCTATGGGTTTTGTGACGAGGGTAGATACAGATCGGCCTGTGCATCCACACAGTCTGATCAGGATCTGCGCTGTTCGCCATTCCATTAATGAAACGCCTATCATGCTTCTAACAAGCGTTATTAGACTACAGGAGTGTGCCATTTGATCAGGATCTACAATGGTTACAAATATCATAACCCCATTTCTCCAGTAACATGACAAATAAGTATACCAAGTCAATTTGACTTCGCAAAAGTTGTAAGTTCCCTTCAGTTTACCAGTGGCCACCATAGCAAGTCAAAACAACAAGCAGCGCATGCACTTGAAAATCTTCGCACATCAGTTAAATAGTACTGGTCGGTGTTTGAAACGTTTCAATTTCATCAACATACATGTATATTTGGATAAATGACTAACAACATCGATGGTATTCCAAGGATTTTAATTTTAAAGTTGAAATAAAACACTATATTGGGTAAACATATTTGATGATTTGCAAACAAGACACGTTTTCTCGTGCATCTGTCCCCAGTTGGAGAGAAGTGTAATATTGATTTTAGCTGACAATATACAAGGCTGTACTGTTGATTTCCGTTAAAGTGGCAAGGGCAAAGGTCACTGGAGATTCCATGTTGAACCATAATAGGCAATGTAGGTGTGTTAAAATGCAAAACCGACATTAGCATGACGATGTAGCATGCATGTCACCAGTGTTGGCCCGAAATATATTCAAGCAACGTTCAGGAATATTCTGAATCAAGTTGTCACTTTTGTTGTTACATATTTGCTGAAAAAGAAAATAATGAGCACAGGCACTCGAATCGTATATGTATCACACCATCATACATCCAGTGCTCATTGGTAATGCATGCATAAGCAAGTCAATATTAATCGATATTAATGCACCTGTGTTTCATTATCTAATTTTAGAAAAGACACGCAGTATTATACATACGTGCACCTATATCAACCTGTGAGTAATACTTACATTTCATATCTGATACATGTAGCGTTGTGGTAACAGTTTGTTGTTTTTTTTATTAATCAACGTCGAGGGTTGTGGGTTCGAAACCAACACTGTCCTATTTTTTTGTATTGACTTATGTCTCTCACTTAATACTCCCAGATATCTGCCGTCGTTAATAGATTTATTTTATTATAATTATTTAATGTAACATTGGTTCAAAAACTGATAAACTGAAGACGTATATAGCATACTGTCATTTGAATCGTCTTAGTTACATCCATATGTCTGTTGGGGCCGGGAATTAGGAGGCCATAATCCCCGAGGATGTGTAAATTTGACATCCCCAAAAGTCCCCCCCCCCCCCCCATACTGTCGCTTCTATGAACTACCTACTGGCGACAATTTTAGAATGCGTCTACATCCCGATATTGTTTCATGTTGTTTGATAGTCAATATTTATTCAGTAAATGAATTGTGAACACCGTATGCCCTGATCAGACTGCGTGATGTGCATCTTGATATATGACGATGTAAACACAGTGCACACGTCACAATGACCTGTTTGTCAAACTCTATCTAAGACATTTTCGTACAAGCGAGAAAACGTTGAATCTGTTATATGAATAAAACAATAAATAATAAAATAATTTGTCCGATGACGGAACTCGCACAAAAGGAACGCAAGTCGAATGCATTTACCGAGCACTCTACCATCTGAGCTGTGGGGACAATACTGCTTATGCTGGCGGACGACTGGACAATCAAAATGAATTAACTATCGAAACGTTTTGTGTTTACAAATATGGCCTATATTGTGGTTTTCAATGGCCTGCTTCACCAGTCAACCAGTTGGTAATTTAACTTATTTCCTAAGCTATCGGGAGCATGCATTTCCAAGCTCTAAATCGCTCTAGATGAGGCTGCAAACGGCTATATCACTAGAAAGCTATGAAAGACATAGTCCGCTGACTCCGTGACGTCATGTGCCCTTGCCAATTTATCGGAAACCAAAAGTACACATGCTTATCTTGGACGCTGGTGTGTAAACATAACACGGCGAAAATAACAGAAATCAGTACGCGGACGAGTAAAACAAAATGTTTGTTATAAATATAATATATAGCGAAACAGCGATATCATCTATTGTTTTAATAATATGCATACATGTTGCAATTAATGTTTAACAAAGATATACCTATGAATAATATACTATAATATGGTTTATACTTCAGCGCTATTTTACGGCTGTGTGATTTGCCTCAATATAAGCTGGATTAGTTTTTACTTATAGTCATGCACACTCGAGAGAACATTAAAACATTTAAAATATACAAATATTATTTAAAGGAGTACCTATATGATATGTTTAAGTAATACACATATTGAAAATAATTACTACAATTGCTTAAAGCACAATTTACTGATCGATAATAGTCACCGAATAGTGGCCTATTTGACCGCATTACCTATTTGCATTGGTCACTGTGTGTGTGCTGGTGTGCGCCCGCTAATACAATGTTTGCGTAATGGGCATAGTTATTTAGTTTAAACAATATTTTATTCACATTTTGACACAGATACATGTAATAACGTATATACAAATATATCAATCACGACAATGCGGTACAATTTGTGAAAAGGATTCAGTTGTAAGCGCAAGCGCTTATAAACACTGTCTCCTTAAATGCATGGAACAGAATAAATTAATATCATGACAAAATGTGTAACAGAACATAGTTTACGAAAGCGTGATGAAAACTAAACTTCTTACAAAAGAGATGTTTGGAGAGAGACGGGGTGGGTGGGGGGAGGGGTGGGGCTGGAGTGGCGGGAAGTAGTAGTAGTAATAGCAGTAGTAGTAGTACTTAACAGTATTAGTATCAGCAGAAGTAGTAGCAGTAGTATTTCTAGTTGGTGAAATTAATTGGAATATATATATACATAAAAGACAAAGTTAAACGATGATTAGCGAATGAGAATAGAATATGAAAATAAAAATGGAGAGACATCAAACGCGGATAACCCGTTCATCTCAGCTGTCTGGATAGACCTCACGTACTGCAGTGATATAGTACAATACCAGACTAGAGTGAAATATTACCACCTATATGCGATATTCGAACCGCTTAGAGCGTGTGATATAGTCATGGTTGAACGTCATCTCTCGCATTATTCAGTTGTGTTAAAATATTGTTCCACTGTGCTCGTATATCGGTGTACAATGGACAATGCAAGATGTAGTGTTGATTGTCTTCCACTGCCCCACATCTGCAGCGTGGACTGTCTACTATGTTCTTCGAGAAAATATGTTGGTTTAAGCAGCTGCAATGTGTTGATGCGTGTGTGAAGAATTTACGTTTCCCTCTTACCAGAGTAGTAATAGTTAGGAGGTTTAATTATATTCGAATTCAAGTGGGTTTTGAATACGTTTAATGATGGCAAGTTGCGAATATCGGGTGTGAGCTGATTCCATTCCTGAACTGACGATGGTAAAAATGAGTTCTGATAGAGCTGTGTCTTACATGCGTTTCTGAGATTGTAGTTCACTGTGTCGCCTACGTTTGCTGGAACAAGAGATGATAAGTAGTGAGGGGATAGTCGGTTATATATATTATTGAAGATAAATAATGTGTGCTTCCTGCGTCTGACTTTTAGTGTTTCCCAGCCTGTTTCTCGATAAAGTGCTTCAAAAGATACAAGTTTAGTGGCTCCAGTTACAATTCGATCTGCCTCTATTTGAATATTTTCCAGATCCTGTTCTTCATACCTTGTATATTTATCCCAAATTACATTAGCATATTCCAAGACGGGCCGAATAAAAGAAGTATACATAGTTTCCAGAGTTTTTCGATTGATTAATTTTCTCATCATGTTGATGCATTTCCATGCTTTTGACTTTGTGAATTCGAAATGAGAATGTCATGTTCCATTGTTAGATAGACAAAGACCAAGATGCGTATGATAACCAACTTCTTTAATGATAGTGAGATTAATCAGTAGCGGAGGATGATGTTGACTATGTTAGTTTTCCGCGAAATTAAGACGGATTCAGTCTTGGAAGGATTAAAAGTTACCATATATAGTTATTTGTTTTGAAATACAAAACCATACCACTATATGGTATGATTATATTTTAAATAACTATTCGAACCGACGAAAGTTAAGATACGTTCCCCTTCCCAAACTCCCACCAAAGAAAATCCGTATTCCTTTTTTCTAATGGAAAATACCGTATAGAAACCCTTATCTCAGGAAACTGTTATCTCTAGTAGCATCTAATATAAGGTTTGAGGACGCGGGTTCAAACAGTTCCCAGAGTGCCACAGCAAACGTTTGCACACGGCTGGACATGATCAAACGTTATTGTTACATTTCCAACAAAAAACTGATGTAATTTGAGCATTATATTCAGTATTTCAGTACTTTTATAGATCGTCCCATTCACGTAGATAATTTTCGGTATTCATATTCCGGGGCCGCGTCATGAACCTCATGAACGTCATGAAGTAGTGACGTCATGAAGGCACTTCTGCGTAGTTACGTTATGAAGGCACTTCCATTACGCGCGGCTCCGGAATGAGCATTGCCTAAAGCCATATGCAAACAGCACGCGCTATATGTTTGCACTATGCGCAAACAACGGAAACCATGTAACAATACATCTTATTTTGTAAATTGTATATGATTTTAACTTATAAATTGATATGGAATATTAAATATCGTGGATATATATAATATGGTATGCTATTTTTTTATTTTTGGAACATAAAGCCATACCATACGTATATAGACATGTAATGGTACGGACGTTTGGTGGTAGCAAAGTGTCTTACAAATTATATTCTAATGCACCGAAAATAGAAAGCACGCATCTGATTGGTCAATTGAAATCACAGCCTATGCAATATGAAAAATCACAGCCTATAAAATCTCCGTTTTTCCAGTCTGTGTTTTACAACTTGACAGATTTATGTAACCTTACGCTTTTTTGTAAACAATGGCCAGCGGCGGGGAATGCAAATATTTCCAAATTAATTTCGGTACATTTTCGGTAATATCAATTCTGCCATATTGACATGCACAACCCAAACACAACCCAAAGCGGAAAATAGAATCTACCAACGACTGACAAACGTGACTTCAGTGTGGTGGGCTCAAATGCAAACTGAATATGCCAGTACCAGCCTATAACTTTACGAATTCAAATGTGCACATCCATGCCTATACATAATAAATTGTATTGCAGATGGGTAATCACCTAAATTAGGCGTAAATCCAGGGAAACCATATGCCTGTTGACACAACAAGTTGTTGATATTTCCTTTGGAAAATCACACGAACCCAATGCAGAAATGTTGGCATTTCTTTAAATGAATAAAAGCAAATAACTTGCAACTAACACATATAAAAGAAATATAATTGTTAAAATAAACATTACAGTTGAATAAATGTATAGATGTCTTAGAAAAAGTCCCGTTAATCTCTATTTGAAATGGGAATATTCTTCGGCGGAGTTACATTTCTTCAAATTCATTTGGTGTGAGGCGGTTATCGATGACGACAACAACCTACTGACGTAATGAAAAATAGCACTGTTCGTGATATGCTACGACGTTGCATTAAGCGGGGAGCACACTAGGTGCATTAGAATGGGGATAACCATGCTTTGTTTTTCGATTTGGAGCGGTAAGTGTGAGGTTTTATGGTCTGAGAATCAGTTTTACTGCTCCGCTAACGCGTCGCCGTAAAACTTATTCACAGGCCATAAAACCTCCCACATACCGCTCCAAATCTAAAAACAAAGCATGGTTATCCCCTAATTTTTATTAGTAAATAATATAATAAACAAAATGTCATACTATATACATTCATTTCAAGGTCATTAATTATGCGTATGCTGTCACAAAGGCTATTGTGTTTAATGTATATGTCATTCGTTAACAGTATAAGCGTTCTATATCCATTGCAAATGTGGTTAGGTCTATTTTTCAGTCCATCGGTCGACATATTACATGTATGTGTATGACGAATTTGTTGTATGCTTTCAGAAAAAGTACATTCACATATTATGTTATTATTATATACCCTAATACTTTCATTATATAATATTGTGCCACCAGCATAGATCCTGCACTTTTGCATCATATGTATTGCAAGCACATTCCGGTTATTTATTAATACTTTGTGAATATTAAGCAGCATCATACCTCGGTATAGCATCCTAATGTCAGTTTACAATGATGGCAATGGTCATATTTCCCATTTTACCGCTGAAATTATCATACTAACACTATAATATGCCATAGCTTTATGTTTTGAATGAATGGATTATGAAAAACATAGTTTCCGGTTTAGCTGTATTTACCTTGCGGCAGTATTCACTTACATATCAGTATTTCCAATTTTTTAAATTTCTTTTACAACCAATATCTACATATAATGCTATTTATACTATACGCCTTATACATATGTTTCTACTATTTATCATTTGCTTTAATACATATTTTTGTTTTAAATTTTATTTTCACTTCCTTCATTAATCTGAAACTTAAAAGCCGGTTTACTATATTCTATGGTGCTTTCTTTTCTAATTTATTACATTTAATAAACTATTACAACTTTAGAACTACAATAATAACCTTTATTATGTCACGCTCACATGTGCGGCGGTGGTGGTATGCATCGATCCTGTATCATTTGTGGCCTTTGTAGCTCCTTATCAGATCACCATCTCTATCTGCAAAATGGGCTTCATTTTTGTATTGCTGACTAATTGTTCACTGAATATTTATCCCAATTTTCTGTACCTATTATTAATTATCACATTCGCTAGTTTGTTTGATTATACTGTTTTATTTCATTTTATTCCACATTTATATTTGAAAAGTAGTTCGTTTGCGTATTAATACATTTGCGAAAGAATCTAAGTGATCATGATTTTAATTGAAAACTAATGTGTTTATTGAAGCGCATAACCAAACTATTTGACAAGACTGTAAATTAGGAATATATAACTCAGAAGAGAGGGACATACTTTTTTTCTGCACCTATTCAAAATGAAAATCTGGAAAGCTAGTCCCTGTTGCAGCAAGTGGTATATCCCCAACCCGTCACACAACTCGTTGCGACAATTGGTTAAGGTCATCATCATGACATTGGAAACTTGTTTTATAATTTAAATAACGGTAAATGATGCTGTAATCGATGCTCTATATGCCAGATGACTCAGATGAGAAGACGTGCTTTTTTTCGAGGAAAATCGTATCATTGTCTCCAATTTCTTACGGAAACTCTAAAACATAACAGGGTGTAGAAACCGTAACCAGATAAATCAGAAAATGCCATAAACACATGCCATATCATACATATAGAAAGCGGACAATCACTACGGATCACTTAACATTATTTACTAGATATGGCCACCCGACAAATGTCAACTAAATGCTAGCTAGAAATCGGAAAATCCTGAAGTTATTTCGGAGCGTGTGCTTATTAATATTCATTTTATGCGTCCTGTACATACCGGATACATTGCTAATACTGTCATGAAAGCTGTAAAATACTTAATCAACATAACACTTACCTGTTTCCTCGTCGGGTGAGGTAAGGAATCCAACTGTTGATGATGATAAACACACACATGCAGTTTCAAACAAATAGCTCATACTGTAAACAATAGCTATCGCAGAATGATTCTTCTGAACCTAAATTTAAAATCTACAGAAATGTAAATACCAACATCGTATTTAACATTGAGCATGGACATGGAGTGGAATGGGTGGGACGGGGAATTAAATTATGGATAATAATGAACATGCATATGAAGTTTCAAGTCAATCTGTCATACGGTAAAGAAATGAAAGCGCAATTGACAACGTGCAGACAGACAAACAGACAGACAGACGGACAGACGGACGGACTCATTTTGCATCCCTATATCCCATTTTACTCTGCGCGATGGAATACAACTGTATGTTTTTAAACAAGTCGTGAGGTACATGTAATAACGTCACAAAGTATTATTAAGCTGAAACTGAATTACTTGAATGGTGTCAAATCACAAACACATAATAATGAGCACCGATGTCTTCTATGTATGCTTTGTTACCGATGTATATCCATTATAAAGGTGGTAACCAAGCATGTTAGGGTAGCTAATGGAATAAAACGAGTACATGACAATATATGGTGCTGGAATCGTTGTGCCATTGACCAGCTGGATCCGACGAGAACATCTATTTCGTCGCACATATACAAACCGTAGCGTATTTTCTCGGAAAACGGTATTAGTTTCTGAAATTTCTTACGGAAGCTCTAAACCATAACAGGGTGTACACACCATAACCACATAAAATAGAAAATGCAATAAAACATGTCATATCCTACATGCTGACACCTTCCACGGATCATTTAGACTATTTACTCGATATCGCCGCCGGAAAGAGGCAATAACACGTGTTTGTCAGCCAGAAATCGCCATTTTCATCACGTTCCCACGATTCAAAATAATTCACTTACAAACAAGTATTCTGAGCGTGATCGTTGGAAATCATATTCATTTCTGCGTCAGTTCATACCAAGCTGATGATGTCCCGTAAGCTGTAAAATGTTATCGTCCCGTAACGCCATCTTGTCGGCATGTACATACCTTGTCTGCACCATATCACGGAAAATCAAAACAACATCACAATACCGACACCTACAACCCCTTCCCCTTCAATACAACTTAGTATCTCATAATTAGGAGTTTCTATCTCCTAGTTCGTATTCGACTTAGTATCTCCTAACTATGACTTATTAACTCCTAATTAGGACTTATTATCACCTAATTATTACTTCACTAATTAGGAGTTGTATCTCCTAATTAGGTTAGTATTCCAATTAGGATTTAGTATCTGATAATTAGGATTGTGTGTCACCTAATTAGGAGATATATCTTAATTAGGAGTGTAGTAAGTCCTAATTAGGAGATAGTATGTCCTGATTAGGAGTTACTAGGACTTATTATCTCCTAGATTTGAGCTATTATCTGATAACAATATTATATCATTGGCACCAGGACGCTTCCATAGGTGTCACGGGACAGTGATGGAGCTAGTATCAAAAAGGGGGTGGACGATTTCCTTCATATTTCACTACAGACCCTGCAAGTTACACCAGTGTGTCTAGAAAAATAGGTTTATGAATATTTCTGGACTTTGTGAGGCTTGACTATGTGTATTTCTTACAGTATTTCATAATTCTACGAAACTCCATGTCAGCTCTGCTTGATTTTGACATCTTGGAAAATGGCGCCCTCCATGCTGTTTCGAAGGTAGTGTTTTGAGCCAGAATTTGAGGGTATTTTTCGGGCATTTGTAGCGAAAAATTGAGCTGGTTATGACCCGGCTTTGAAATCATTTTCAGGAAATGGTGGGGTCTTGCAAATGATATAACAAGTCGTAGTAAAATGTTTGTGCCTCATATTTTCGTGAAAACAAATCCAGGAAATTCAGTCATGTTTACATTTCTGGTCAAAATTAGGTGGGTGGGGTAATTTAAAAAATATATTTTTGATAGGCATCTGAAGCGTTGACTGCATTTTTATTATGGCATGTGATTTGTACTCCTGTTGCGAATATTTTTTAATATTTGTCGGAAGAGCCTCCTTAAATAATTGCGAGAGGCAGTGGTTTTAATCATTCGCCCGTCGCCTTCAGAAAAATGGTAAATTTTGCCTCTTTTGAACTATCCCGTGATGCCTTAAGGGGAAAACATTGAATTTTCAGTGTCATTTTTTTAATATCAACTGTTACTAACCAACAGGGCATGGTGTCCTTGCAAACATTTCAGCCATTTTGTTTTGCTGCATTAATGTTTCCAGCATACAGGTGTGCTTCATATAGTCAATGTAAGTCAACGATAGTCTTCGGAATGAATTTGTCAAATTAAGAAAAAAAGCAGGACGATTTTTACACTTTACTGAAGTTAATGTTTAATAGAGAGGTACACACAAATGATATGTGCTTGTGATATTTGCTTTTATTGAAAACGTGTGTATATTTGTTGTGTAATAGCAATTTGTATGTCTGTCTGTTCGTCTGTCTGTCCATTTGTCTATCGGATATGTTGTTCTGCAGGAAACATTCTTACTGTTCAAGCTACATTGTTGAAAGTTTACTGTATGTATTACATTTCACATTTGGCCATTGTAAATGTATTTGTTTCTTATGCTGTGATTCTTTGAAAATATGACATTCGGAGGTTCAATAGGTTCAAGGTCAAATATTTGTCACCAGAATCTGCTTCTGTAAAACTGGGTATGTCGGATTTTTTTCGATTTTTTTGCAGACTGTCACATTTCATTTCGGTATGACATTTTGGAAAACATTTGCAGTTTTGGGGGGGGGGGGGGCTGTTCAAGCTTAGAGGCCAGTGAATCAGAGGTGTGTGATTGAGTTCCAGTGGATTTAATCCAGTAAATCAAGTCAAATAAAATAAAAGGACCATTTTATCTAAACTGTTGTCCTTGCTTGTTTATGTGAAACCTTTGTTTTTGTCATATCTGTTTTATCGGTTCACTGCTAATCTCATAATATTACCCCAATTTCAGACATACAGTTTAATTACAGTCATGGCAAGCACATTTTATTCCAATATAACCATTCTGACTGAATTTGAACAAGTCAAGCTGAATTAAAAATTGCAAAAATATACATTTTCTAATGTTGACGATGATCATGATCATGATGATGGCTGTTACCTGTGGCATGGTCGGTCGGACCGAAACGGCTACGGGGAGCTGCAAATTACTTTCAGGGACAAAAAACTGTACTTGAAGGTTCACCGGGTTGTGTATAAGTTGAACAACCCTGACCTACTCTTATCAAATGCCACAAATGTATCACATCTGTGTCATAACCGTCAATGTGTCAGGTACGCACACCTGTCGTACGAACCTCAGGCCATAAACAACAACCGACAGATATGTCACAACAATTCAGAGTGTTCTGGTCATTATGTCTATAATAACTGTGTCCTTTAGATCTTGGTAAGCAGGAAATTGTCAGTTTCAAATTACATTCCCAGTTCCTTTACAACTTTGTCAAATTTATGTTATTTGGGGGTTTTTACTTAAAATTACTTTAGTGGATTAATCGCATAGTTGTGTTCTGTGTCGAAATTGTTTGAGCTGCTGCCATATGCTGTTGCCTTTATCAGTTTGCGATTACTCTGACGTTTCCTTGCGTTATAGCGAGAACTTTTGTACCGGTGGGTCAACTGTCTATTTGCGTGAAAAGTGCATCTTTTGTCAACATTGGCTATATACTGAGAAAATGGATCCCCAGCACTAACGGAGAGTCCGAGACGCAATGCTGTTTTCATAAGTGATATGCCACTGCCGAGGCTTGCCGAGTGTACGGCTGAGTGACACAAACCAGTAAAGTTCCTACTCCAGATGGTGTACTTCGGTGCATATCTAAAGACGCGAATGTGCATGCTTTCACACTGATTTGTGGTTCTCAATGGGCCCATGGACTTTAGGCAGTCTACATCAACGTATTTTCCCAGTAAAGTTGTGACTTTGTCAATATCGTCATTGCTAAGTTTTACATACTGTCCATAGGGGAGAAATTTTGTATTGTGGCTTGAAAGATGTGCATTACAGACCATTGAAATGGCTCGGCAGTGGCTGTGATCACCTTGAAAGCATAGTATCATACTCTCCAGAGCTGAGGTTGCATGTTTGATGTAAAGTTTGTCAGATGTGAAACGTTTACGCATTCTCGTAAGCTCAAGCCTAGTACGTACCCGTAAGCATGATGCCAGTTTCAGCATATATAGACTTGTCATAGCTAGGTGGTATGCTCATTAGCCGGAGATTCCGTAGCTGCCCATGCAGTGACCTCATTCTGTGAATGAAACATTTGTAGTGTTGCAATACTAGTACCCTGGGAACTAGCCAGGTTTGTTTCCCTCACAGCTTTTGCAATCTGGGTACTGGCATCAGTGGTCACGGAACGTACTTTGAGAATGTTTGCCATACTCACTTTCTGCAGCGTTTCCTTCAGTAATTTAGACTCACTGCTCTGTATCGACTCACCGGCAGAAAAGTTCTGTTTGCATGTGTTATTTTTGTGGTTGCAATCGAATTTTGTGCACAACTTATTGGCTACGCCCATTGCGACGGGCTTATTTGTTGTTTGATCTATCAATGTGGCAACACTTTGTGTAGCCCGCTCACATCCTTGCGGAGGCCTGCGAGTGTAGGACACATCAAATTCTACATCGCCAGTTGCCTCGACACCTGCTAAGTCATGAATTCTTTTAATATACTGCTGATTTTTTAATCATCTGTTCTTCTTCATTTAGCCATTGTATAGTATCGGACAATGCATTCACTTTACGCTGCAGTCCACGAAAGTCGGGCGGGTGAATATTCAGCCAGGACAGTGTGAGCAGTTGGTCATTTATTCCTACACGTGACTCCATAACGGGTAGAAGTAATGCACTGTTTAGAGATCCAGCATCTGGCCCACGCCGACTTCTTATTTTAGTGTATAGCGCTACTGTGTCAGTGGAAAATCCACAACTTTTGCAACTTACCTTGGCTGCGACCCTGTTTGTCGGCAATACATAAAGCTGCACAGGCGGATTTACATGAATGTGCTAGCGATGCTTGTAGCAAACATTCTAGCTGTTTAACATTGACAATAATGTTTTCATTACTATTCAGGCCACTCACCTTTTTGCTCTTGATGTCCGACTTACATACCTTTTGTCCCATTTCAGGTCTCAGCTTGTACGGGATTACCGTCGACTGACGCACATATTTTGTTGCGGCCACACTGACGTGATGCGCTTCTGACCTCTGAAGCCTGGTGAGTGTATCTTCGATGCCTCGACCCTCTTCCGTTCGTCCGATTATATACCCATTATGACCATTCTTAAACTGTGATTTCCGACCATTCTTAAACTGTGATTTCCTTCTGCCCTGGTTATATTTATTTGATAATCCTGCCTTATAGATGCACGTCATCTTGGAATTGTTTGTTCTTTCCAATCCAATGCTTTGTACAGAAGAATATAGTTAGTTATCACTCACTCGAACCGTCTCGATATTATGGCTTTTTCGGACTAAAAACTGGATTAATCTCTACAATCCTCTTTCTGACTTCCGTGAAAGCAGTATAGACTTATACTTTGTCTCGGTTCACTTTGGTTAGACCATGTAGTTGTTGTATGCACAACATCTCATTGTGACACCACATCTCCAAATTTGGCGCACCATTGCATATGGCTTGGCGGCATGCCTCCATTTATGTTTCATATTGTTTACAGTGTATCTTTGGCTATTCTTGTGTACAAAGTGTACAGTTGGTATATATCAATAAAAGTGGCCTTATGGTATTCCCAACATGTCTAGACTGTATAGACAGTAAACTGTTAGTCGTGCGGTAGGCAAGCAAAAAACTGTACTCGGAAATGCACAGGTTGGCATGCTGTTTGGCTCTATACTGGTCTCACGATGCTATATGGTTATCTTTGTCAGTCACTAATCCAACATATACATGTGTGTTTTTGCATAGTATCTAAAGTTATAGGACATTTTGCTTCTTATCAATGCAAAGGTGGCTACATGGACGTTGCTGGGAACTGGGACATGTTCTGAAACTGCTCAATGTTCACATCTTGTTGAGCATTTGTGGGGGATCTATGCATAACGCATAAAAAAACAATATTTTTCATTCTATCCACTTCTTCTTTGTTTGCGTTTCACTCAAAATTGAAAAAGTAAGTGGATACAGTGTACTAGGCCACTTATTGGAGAATTTCTTTTATTTCCTTAAGGTCTCACGGGACAGTGGTGGAGCTAGTATCAAAAAGGAGGTGGCGATTTCCTTCATATTTCACTACAGGACACCTGCCAAGAAAGATTACACCAGTGTGTCTAGAAACATAGGTTTATGAATATTTCTGAACTTTGTGAGGCTTGACTAGGTGTAATTCTTACAGTATTTCATAATTCTACGAAACACCAGGTTAGCTCTGCTTGATTTTGACATCTTGGAAAATGGCGCCCTCCATGCTGTTTCGAAGGTAGTGTTTTGAGCCAGAATTTGAGGGTATTTTTCGGGCATTTTTAGCGAAAAATTGAGCTGGTTATGACCCCGCTTTGAAATCATTTTCAGGAAATGGTGTGGTCTTGCAAATGATATAACAAGTCGTAGTAAAATATCTGTGCCTCATATTTTCGTGAAAACAAATCCAGGAAATTCAGTCATGTTTACATTTCTGGTCAAAATTAGGTGGGTGGGGTAATTTAAAAAATATATTTTATAGGCATCTGAATCGTTGACTGCATTTTTATTGTGGCATGCGATTTGTACTACTGTTGCGAGTTATTTTTAATATTTTTCGCAAGAGCCTCCTTAAATAATTGCGAGAGGCAGTGGTTTTAATCATTCGCCCGTTGCCTTCAGAACAATGGTAAATTTTGCCTCTTTTGAACTATCCCGTGATGCCTTAGTATACAGTTTGCATATATAACGTTCGCATTTCCCACCATGAAAAAATAAAATAATAATAAATAAATAAGGTAATATAAGTATGTTTGACAATCTAGAATTTATGTTATGAATACAGGTATCATTACATACTCCATGTTACTGAACACGTCCCGAGTATACCTAAATGCAATACATGTACCCATTTATTTGCACCAATAGGGGCACTGTCAGAGTGCAATTTTATTCTTCACTTATTATAACAATTCTATATTTTTCTTCTCAGTTTGGATATGTGTTTATTCTCCCCGTAATATGTCTGTGGTGGGTTGGGGAGGCGTCCTCACAAATCGTACAGTACAATATGTTTGCTTGTTTCTTTGTTTATTTGTGTTTAACGGCCTGTCAACATCTGTGGTTATGTAAGGCCGGGCAAACGGGTTCGGTCCCGTTTTAACCTGCTACATTGGGGGTAGGGGATGACAAAAGCAGAACAGAATATTTACATTGAGATAAAATATATTCAGCCCTGAAATTAGAATAACCTGACCTGGTGCCAGGTCAATACCAAACCAAAGTCACTTGGCCTCTTCCCCTAAAATAGGATTACGAATAATCGTAATACTCACATAAGGGATGTCACCAGATTCAACTGTCACATAGAAAATGCCAAAGACGTATGTGAGGCGAAACCAGGTATCCAGTCGGAATTCCGGTAAGGATGAACCCGAGAGTTAAATTACCCATCACATGCTCCCACCCGCCACCCACAATTCTATATTAATATTTTCATATTTGGCGACCATCTTGGAATTATGATATTGACACGATCGTCTTATTTCACATCAAAATTACAGAACAAGTTTCAATAAATAAATGGCGCCAATAAACCCACAAGTGTTGTGTGTAATACTTCAATATGGTATGCGATTGCAATTATATGTAAATTGGTTACGTTTGGTGACCATATTGGATTCATCAACATGTCACAAGTATTATACATATTGTTTATGGCATGAGTGTCCGTCTGTCTGTCCGTTCGTTCGTCCGTACGTCTGTCACACAATTTGTGTTGCGCGTTTCTCCAAAAGTAATTGAGTTAGAGTCGCGAAATTTTACAGGCATATTAAATTTTGTCATCATGTGAAGTTGCGCGCCTGCTGGGGTTTTAGATCCGGATTCATCCCGTATTCGCATAGCTATGGCCCTTGACTTAGTGAAAAGTGGCGATTTTCAACTTGGGTCGCACATAACTGAAACAACTATTTGAACTAAAGTCATGAAACATTATAGGAATGTTTATGAACATGTCGAGTTGTGCATCTGGTGATTTTGATGCGGATTCATAGAGTATGTTCGAAGTTATGGCCATTGACTTAGTGAAAATTGCTGATTTCTAACTTGTGTCGCCTGTAACTCAAAATGTATTTGAGTTACAGGCATCAAACTATATAGAAATGTTAATCAGCATGTGTAGTTGTGCACCTGGGGTTTTGTTTGCGGATCATCCAGTAAAGATGGAGTTATGACCCTTGACTTGAGAAAATTGGCAATTTTGTCCATCACATGAATATAGAATGTTTGTCACTATGTGCAGATGTGCACCTGGGTTTTCTATGCGGATTCATCTAGTATTGGCAGAGTTATGGCCAAGTGAAAATTGCATATGGTGTCTCTTTTCGTTTTATTATCTCTCAATATACAGCTAACTTACGCAGAAAAACAAGGTAGCTACATATATGCTGTTGTTGCTTTTCCTAGTCCCGATAACATGCAGTGTTGGGTGTTAGGGGAGACAAATGTTTTTGTCCGAAAAAAAAACAACCCTCTAGTTTCATTTTAAAGTTATCTATCTGTTTCACTATGCCTAATATACGGAAGCCCATTAGGGCCACTTCACTTTTTTTTTTATCTTTTCTTGAATTTTCGAGATCTTTTCTTGAATTTTCAAGATCTTTTCTTGAATTTTCAAGATCTTTTCTTGAAAATTCAAGAAAAGATCTTGAAAATTCAAGAAAAGAACTTGAAAATTCAATATTTCAAGATATTTTCTTGAATTTTCAAGTTCTTTTCTTGAATTTTCAAGATCTTTTCTTGAAAATTCAAGAAAATATCTTGAAAATTCAAGAAATAACTTGAAAATTCAAGAAAACATCTTGAATAAATGGAAATTAAAAACAAGTGAAGTGGCCCTAATGGGCTTCCGTACTAATAAATCCATTAATCGGGTTTAAATTACTTAACTAGGTCGTGTGGATACAACAATATGCCATTATTTGGACACCATCTTGTATTCATGCAGTGTTATCAAAGCGCCCAAGGCCGTCAGCTTGTCAGCAGCTGGGTACGAAGACTAGAAAATCTAGATTTGCAAAATCAGTAATAATAAATATGGCACTAGGTTAAGCCAAAAACAAGCGTTTGATTGCCAGACTAATATATTGAGTTACGATTAGTAATGTGCTATTTATAGCACGAAACCGAAAGTGAAACATAGTGTACGTCATCAGGTCATATACAGTAGTGAGAATACCTGGGTGTAACGTACGTGTTGAAGTTTATGTGATTTTCCAGGACACTAACGGTTGTACAGGTAAATGCATTTGCGACCACCGTATGCCCAGATCTGGATGTACATCTGATTATGGTTCATACTGTTAACCCGTTCCCCCCTACGTAGCTGGAATGGATTATGACATGTTCATTGTCCGACTAATCCAATAATCACAAAATGTTTTTCAGACTAGTCCATTTATGAAAGGGGGGCGGGGTGTGGGCTTGAACTAAAAACATATGAAAATTACTTGCACAATGTACAGATCCTGATGAGATGGCCAATAGCATTACATGTATATGCACAGGTCTGCCATGTTGAAAGGGTTAATACCGCACATGCGACAAGCCATGTGCTTTTGTACCCAAGAAGATGTGCGATTTTTCATGAAAGATATTTACAAAATTTACGATATTTTCCGTAAATGACGTGGTAAATTGACGAAATGATCAGAGCAAATGAAAATGTTGTCAAGTTTCGACGTCATTTACAGTAAATACAGTTTGTATAAATATTGTTCATGAAAAATCACATGGCTTGTCTCAGATAGGTCCGTCTCTGGTATGAGGTAGGTTATATTTACATGCACCTTGTCGTATCGCCGTTTTTTCGTTGGTCTTGATAATTAACCCTTAGAGCGCGGGAAACGAAATTTGTCGTCTGCTGTTGTGTTATATTTTGTCTTATCTGTCAATAAAAACATGGTTTTATGATGAAAATTGATACTAAAAACTAATCAGCAGACGACACAATTTAATTCAGCATTGTAAGGGTTAAAAGATCATGCAATAATTTCAATATATGAAATCAAAACTTATTACAAAATTCCGAGCTCATGATCGTAGGGGATTTTATTGAATTTTGTGCCAGTGTTTGCCCACAGGTTGAAGTAACCAGGGGCGGATCCAGGATGTATGTCTAGAGGGGGCGTGGATTTCAAATGAGACACATATGATCGCCAATTTTCATAAACTTCAGATTATTTTATGCATTTTTATTATTTCTCATCGAACGTATATGTTGTTACCACACAGTTGGACCGTCTCGACGAGACGGGTCAACTGAGTGGTACCACCATACACTGTATATGAGAAATAAGGAAATAATCAGATCTTTTCGCATAAAAAATGGGTTAAAATCTAAACTCGACCAATTTTAGAGTCGTGCGCCGGACACGCCTCGCCTGGATCCGCAGCTGGTAACATACCAATGCCTATACATACATTAAATATACCTAAAATTATAAATACATAATAAGTGAAAAAAAAGTAAGTTAAACTGTTTATTTACTGCCTGTTATAACACGTGTACATTACCACGGTTCCTATGTTTTTTTATGAGCCGTACTCGGACGGCCTCGAGACATCGGACTCACACGAAACAATTAACCGATCTATATGTTACTGTTCATAACTTCGCTTACAAGGTAAACAGGTGAACAGTAAATACATTGTAACATGACGCTCACGCGTGACACTCCACGAATATCAACAATCATAAGCTTAGCGATGACGGCATCGGGAAAACCCAATAAAAATTAGACAATATGGCTTCCCGAGAAATGATAGAAATGTTGGTGCCATTGACCACAGGTGGCAGTATCGGGATAAGATTTCCATCAAGATCAAAATCCCGTATAACCAGATTCAACTGTCACATACAAAATACCAAAGACCTAAATGAGGGTCAAACCAGGTCTCCAGTCGGAATTCCGGTAAGGATGAACGCAGATCGTTGAATTACCATTTATCTATATCTTTACAAGGTTGATTACCTCAAATTCGACATTTTTCAAAGTTATGTAATCAGTAAAAAACAGTGCAACATTTTAATTAAATTATGACGGTCATAAAGGATACATATTAAACTACTAATCTGAGAAATAATTCTAAATTCGACCCGTTCATTAACGAGAAATTCCATAAAATGTAAAACGACATCACGTGGACATCACTGAGGTGACATTTGTTCGAGAAAAATTCCAACGTTTCTGAACAAATATTACATTCTGTCGATGTTTGAACATCCAGACAGCCTACACTCAATGACCAAGAATATGTATTGACTCTTACCATCAATAAAACATGCTATCTAAGCTGCATGTAAATGCTTCACGCTGAAATTTATTTTGTTCATTTTCTGCATGTTGTTTACGAAGACTGACGGAGAGCTCCGGCTTGTGTCAATGGTTTTTATTGGCTGGCCAAAACATCCGAAATGTTCCAGCCAATGAAAACCGTCGATAGATAATCGGGGTATTTCCCGAATGCATCGAAAGCAACATGGCCATTAGAGCTAAATTTTAGTGGATGGATAGGAAAAACAATGTTAAACTCGGAATAAAGGTTGGAAATGTAACGTGAATTATAGTTTTTCATGTCACATATTGTGTATAGTATTCAATTAAGTTGATATAAACTGTATTATTGGGGTATTCAGTAATTTATTCGTCAGAATCGGTGATTATAAATAAAAACAAATGTCACCTCAGTGATGTCCAGGAAAAATGTCTCTATAATAAACCTTGTAAAGAAAGATATAGATAAATGGGATTTTTTTTTGGAACCGATCTTGATGGAAATCTTATCCCGATAATGTCACCTGTGCCATTGACTTGTCTGTCGCACAAGTTGAAGTAACATACCAAGGCCTATACATATATTAAATATACATAAAAGTATCAATAAATGAAAACAAAAGTAAGTTAAACTTTTTGTTTACTCCCTGTTATAACATATTACCAAGGTTCTTATGTTTTTTAATAGTCCGTAGGTACTCGGACGGCCTCGAGACAACCACAGGTGGAAGACTCGGACCTAGGACCTGATAAATGGCTCATTTGTAAACCGTTACCGCACCCACCAATTTCCGTACAATAGACACTTATATATAAGGCTACACTGTATATTGTAAGGAAATGGGCGGGTGGGGTAATGTTTTTCAAATGAGCCATTTATTGGGTCCTAGGTTCGAGTCTTCCACCTGTGGAGGCAACAGCTATGTATAGACCTTGGGTCCGTTACTTCAACCTGTGGTTTTGCCTCTGTTTTATCATCACGTCGATCCATGCAGAAGGTGCTTTAGCGCGTTAAGGACCCGTTCTATACCTGATCATTGTTTGATTCAAAGATAATTTCTTTGTAAATGTGATAGAATATATGTACAACATATATGTGAACATATATGTGCCTCGTTACTGTATGCTATATACGGCACAAGGAGTGGCCAAGTCGGCCATCGTTTTGTGTTCCAGCCATCAGCCAGTTTCACATGTTCTGCCGTTTGACGAAGAACTCAAAATGTGAAGTAGAACATAATTATGATATAACGTAGCTAATCACATGTAGAAAAGCGAGGAGGGAGAACGGACTCCTTTCAATTATATTAGGCCAAGCTGTAAATTATGTCAGTTTTCTGGACAGGTTTATACCTGTGTTTTTAACAACATGAACCACCATTATAGATGGCTTCATACACAGAAAAATCGCAGTGTATCACTTTTACCTGGCCAACTACACAACGCATATCATATATATCCACTACTTTACTCTGTTATTAGCTATCAAATCCTGTGACATATAAGCAGTTACCCGAGTGGCATATGTTATATTCATATATCATATCACACTTATGAATCAATTATCATTGAAGCCAAGTGTATCTATCTGTGATCTAATAGCTAAATTAGAAAACACACTGGAAAAACCGAACTCGGCAGTAAGCAATTTTGGACAATTGCCATGTAAAACGGGAAGTACTGCGGTTTGCAATTTATAGGCATTCCTAGGGAAAATAGCAACGTTCAAATGAGTATGAAATACAATGTGTGTGTCATGGTATAAATCAAACTGTTTTTTGTCTCGCCCACGATAGTGGAAACTGAGACATGGTGGTCACAGTTCGTCAACAATTTGGGACGTAAATGACCATGGTGACATTTACCTTGGTAACAATTTTTGACGTACGCCCAAATACTGAATATCTCCTGATCCATTAATCGGATCATTACAAATCTTAATAAATAGCTTCGTCACATTGATAGCTGTACATCCAGTCTCACTTAGGTAACCGTAACCATGTTGATCTTGACATTGGTGTCAACAACTTTGGACGTCCGTCCAAATGTCAAACAGCTGTATAGCCGGATCATGACCAAACTACATAAATAGCTTCCTCACATGCATGACTATCCATGCATCTAGTGTCAATTGGGTGACATTTACCTTCGTGTTGGAGACCTTGACCTTCATGTCAATACTTTTGGATGTATATCCAAATGTTGAATATCTCTTGATCCGTCAGTCGGGTCATCTCCAAACTTCACCAATAGCTTCCTCACATTGATGGATATCTACAAATGTAATTCGGCTGACATTGACCTTGTGTCACATGTAATAGTTTGGGTTCTATAGATATCAACACATGATGCTTCTGTTTAATTTTGTTTTGTATTACATAACCGACAACATATACCCACTGATGGAAGATAGAGTAGAATAGTAATGTCGATAGGATAGACGAGAGGTATAATATGTACAAAAGACCAAGAAATATAGAGATTCATTTAGTACATCAGTAACTCCATTTTACAATTATCAAATGTCAATAAGTGTCTTATCATTATTTCCCAAATATCAACACTGCAATTATCAATTACATTGTACAATAACAACACTTCAACATTTATGCACCAAGTCACTGATACTACAAAAATGATATCGTCTCTTATAATTCTTCCAACATATAAATCACTGTTTGTATAGTCTTCAATTATCTCTATTATGGTAATTATATGTTTTTCCACAAGGTATACCGTCGTATACAACCCTTCATAGTTGTTGTTTATACTAACTCAATACTGTAACCACTATACACAAATAGTTTATGTGTAACTCAATTAACGAAAGGATACAAGATTTAGTCCAACCGTAATCCACCCGTCTGTCCTGATTCTGCATCTCTCTGTATCACCATATTACTATTAAACACAGATCAAACAGTACTGGATTGGCTTCCCCATATTGGAAATCGTCAGTCACTCCACATTGCGAAGGGTGGGTCCATATCAGCTGCCCGATCTGCAATTACATACCCATTCACCCCTTTACGCCCATGTATATTACTTAATCCTCACCAACCCATATTACAGTAAAATTCCACACAATTCACAAAGTATTACTTGCAGTTACAGTACACTTACCTCTCTACTGCAAAATATTCTCTGCTATCCATATACTGGTGGTAACCACGACATCCGTCTGAATACAAGTCGATATCCACTCTATGTCACCATGTACATCGTATCATCTCCTCACCACATTGTCAATATTATATTAATTTCACGTATATTCCGACCTAGAACTTGGTCATTCCTATCAGTGTTTTCACCACACAAGCTATGTCCCAACTGACCAAATTATTTGTATCTCACTCAGTCAATCACCTACTAATCCGCTCACCCAATATGCCAACATATACTCACCTTTTCTGTCATGCATACCTGCCTGGGGGTTACAAACCTGATTAACTGAAAGGAATAGTCTAGCCTATTATATCAATTTGTGACACCTTGGTAACCTTCATATTGGTGTCAACAATTTGTGACATACGTCCAAATGTCGAATATATACTGGATCCGTTAGTCATACCATTACCAAACTTCAGAAAGAGCTTCCTCAGATTGATAGCTGTCCATTCCGTGTCATTCGGGTGATATTCGGCGTCAAATTGGCTGCATTGACTTTTGTGTCAATAGTTGTGTATGTACATACACATGTTGAATATCTCCTGATCCGGATCTAAACCAAACATCGCCAATAGCTTCCTCACATTGATGGCTATCTAGCCATTGTCATTTGTGTGACCTTAACCTTGGTGACGGACCTTAATATGACATTGGAGACGTTGACCTTCGTGGCAATCACCTTGTGCAGTGGGCGAATCACTCCCCGGCGATCGCCTTGTTGTAATATGCAACGAGTACGTCACAAACTTGACGCCCGGGTAAATAAATGTATTATACATGATGTTTCCTTCCACGCAACTGCTTCAGATTCCATACATACTCCTCTATCATGCTGTGACAAATACACAGTCGCATACTTAGTACTCTCAAAATAAACGCTGGGGTAAATTTCTTATAATTTCTGTTTCCTTCCTGGCAATTGCTTCAGATTTCACACATGCATTCCTCCCTTGATCCTCTATCCTGCTGTCACGGGTTCACGATCCGCGGGCTACCGTCCATATGGAACGCCAAATATACATAAACTAAAATACATGTAATTAATAATTAATTAATTACATATTTAGAGCTAGCTCCAAATCATGTGAAGACCTCTCTAAATCATTTGGAGCTAGCTCTAAATAGCTAGCAATAATTATTTAAGTTTATGTAGTTTTGGAACGCCAAATATACATAAACTCAAATAATTAATTCTAGCTCTAAATATGCAAACAGAGCTAACAATAATTATTTGAGTTTATGTAGATTTGGTGTTCCATACGTCCAAGACACGATACAGGACGATCGCCGGGGAGTGTCTCACCCACTACCAATGGGCAAGGTAACTCGAATGGCCCAAGGTGGTTATATATCAGTAGAAGGAAGCTACCTATGAACATTAGCGAACATCCGACTAACTTATCAGTAGATATGCGAAATTTGGACGTACGTCCGAGTTTTGATGGGCTTGATTTATATTTCAAGGAAAGGAGGTCAATGTTACCCGATGGTTAGCTGTCAATGTAAGTAAGCTACTGATGATGTTTGGCGAAGACCCGACAAAAATAATGAGGAGATATGCGAGATTTGGACGTACGTCCAAAGTTTTGACGGACATGATAGAAAAGTAGGTCAAGGCCACCAAATGATCCAGGGTGGTTAGTGATCAATGTAAGGAAGCTGCTGATAACGTTCGGCGACCATCCAACTGACTTATGAGGAGATATGCGAACTTTGGACGTACGTCCACAGTTTGGACATGACCTATATTTCGAAAAAGTAGGTCAATGTAACTTGGATGACCCAGGGTGGGTAGGTATCAATCTAAGTAAGTGTTGCGACCATCCAACTAACTTATGAGGACATACGAACTGTGAATGTACGTCCACATTTTGACGCACGTGACCTATATTTCGAGAAAAGTAGGTCAATGTCACCTGAATGACCCATAGTGGCTGGGTATCAATGTAAGGAAGCTACTCATCAGGTTTGATTAACATCCAACTTACGTATTAGGAGATATACACAATTCAGACGTACAGGTATTGACGGTAGGTCACGGTCACCCGAATGACCTGTGGTTGTTTTGTATCAATTTAAGAAAAGTATTAATGAGGTTTGGCGCACATATAACAAACGTATTCGGAGATAGGCGACATTTGCATGTACATCCAAAATTATTGACACAAAGGTTAAGGTCACCGAGGTGATGGTCGATCGAATGACACTGGATGGATAGCTATCAATATCGGAAGCAGTTGATGAAGTTTGGTAATGATCCGACTAACGGATCAAGAGACATGGGATAGTTTAAAAGTTACGTCCCATAAACGACGACGACCTCTATGTCTCACTTTCCACTATTGTGTGTGAGTTTATTTATTGGTGTTTAACTGCCAATCAACAGCTAAGGTCATGTATGGCCAGGCAAACGGGTTCGATCCCGTGTTAACCGGCTGCATTGGGGGACTATTGTGTGTGAGTCAAACTATGTGTGTGCACAGGTGGAAGACTCGGACCTGTGACATAAAATAGTGCCCATTAAAAGAAATGTTACTCCACCAACTTGGTCTCATACAATAGTCAATACTAGGTTCTATATATATATACAACCCACGGTGGTAAGGTATCAATTTTAGGAAGCTACTCCTGAAGTTTGGCGTATCAGGAGATATACGAACTTTGGAAGTATCTCCAAATTGCGATGAGTATGACATATATTTCGAGACAATGCGATGACCGGGGAGTGTCTCACCCACTAAAAAAGGCGATCGCCACGAAGGTCAATGTAACCAAGGGCAAGGGCAGAATAAATGTCCAAACATATTGATACGAAAGTCACGGTCACCAATGTCAATGTCACACAAATGAAACTGGGTGGATAGCCATCAACGTGAATAAGCTATTGTTGAAGTTTGGTAATGATCCGACTAACGAATCAGGAGATATTCAATATTTGGACGTACATTCAAAATTATCGACACGGACGTCAAGGTCACCAAGATGAGTAAAGGTCATCGGAATGACACTGGATGTAAAGCGAACAATGTGAGGAAACTATTTATTAACTTTGGAAATGATATGACTAACTAAGGACTAAGGATTATGGTAGATATCCATCAATGTGAAGAAGATATTGATGATCCGACTAACGGATCAAGATACATACAATATTTAGATGTAAATCCAACATTGTTTGACATGAAGGTCAAGGTCACCAACGTGGAGGTCAATGTCACACGAATACCACAAGATGTATAGCCATGAATGTGAGCAAGCTATTGTTGTAGTTTGGTCATGCTCCGGCTATAGAGATATTCACCTGAATGACACTGGATGGACAGCCATCAATGTGACGAAGCTATTTATTAAGATTTGTAATGATCCGATTAATGGATCATGAGATATTCAATGTGTGAGGAAGCTATTCATAAAGTTTGGTCATGATCCGGTTATAGAGATATTCAACATTAGGACGTACGTCCAATGATCCGGCTAATGATTCGGCTAACGGATCACGAGATATTCAATATTTGGACGTACACGGGAGTCAATGTCACCAAGGTGACAGTCAATGTCACCGGAATGACACTGGATGGATAGCTATTAATGTGAGGAAGCTATTTATGAAGTTTGGTATGACTAACGGATCAGGAGATATTCAACATTTGGACACTTGTCCAAAATTGTTGACATCAATGTCAAGGTCAGCCGAATTGCACTGGTAGATACCCATCATGCATGTGAAGAAGCTATTGATAAAAGTTGGAGATGATCCGACAACCTGATCAAGAGACATTCAACATGTGGATGTACATCCAAAAGTATTGACATGAAGGTCAATGCCACCAACGTGAAGGTCAATGTCACCCAAATGAAAAGATGGATAGCTGTGAATGTGAGGAAGATATTGACGAAGTTCTGTTGCACTTATTGCAAGTAATTTTTGAGAACAAAAACACCCACTTTTCATAAATGGACTAGTCAGAAAGATAATTTTGTGACTATTGGATTGGTCCGGACATTAACATATAAAAATCGATTCCAGTTACTTAGGGGTGAAATGGTTAATACCCCTCAGTGTATATAATTGTTTTGTTTGTTTGTTTATTAGTGTTTAACGGTCTATCAACAGCTAAGGTCATGTAAGGCAGGGCAAACGGGTTCGATCCAGTTTTAATCTGCTGTATTGGAGGGGGAGGGGGATCCAAATATATTTACATCGACAAAAAAAAAATATGTTCAGCCTTGACATTAGAATATGTCCAAACCGCACAAAGTCACGTGGCCCCTTCCCCTAAAATAGGATTACGTATAACCAGATTCAACTGTCACATACGAAATGCCAAAGACCTATGTGAGTGTCAAACAAGGTCTCCAGTCGGAATTCCGGTAAGGATGAACGCAGATCGTTGAATTACCCGTCGCGTGCTCCCGACCAACCACCCACATATAATTGTATTTGGAGATAGACAGATACACTGTTATCAAATTGTCATGACAGAATTAAAATGCACAACTTTGAACAACATGTTTGGCACAATGGAAGAAGAAATTCAAAA
The DNA here is from genome assembly GCA_029237695.1 of Conchocele bisecta. Taxonomy (NCBI): domain Eukaryota; kingdom Metazoa; phylum Mollusca; class Bivalvia; order Lucinida; family Thyasiridae; genus Conchocele; species Conchocele bisecta. Next base: position 59,176,464 of record CM055268.1, read on the forward strand.
TGTTATAAGCTTCGTGATTTATTTAAACGAAAATAAGAATAAATGTCTAAAATTAACAAGAAAATAAAACTAATCATCTTACATACATGATCCGACAAAACAGGACTTATTATCTAGACGACCAGCGCAGACCGAGACCAGCCTGAACGTCCGTGCAGTCTTTCAGGGTCTACACTGTTCCACATTCAGCTAACAAACCACAAATGCAAGCTCTAGCGACAGTTCGATATACCGTGGTGGAACCTATCTAAACCGGACACCCTGGGGCCTAATCCACTGTAATTAATCATTTTGTGAACAATGTTTGTCATTTTCAATCATGTACAGAATCGACAATGAATGTTTATTGGTGTTTAACGGCCTATCGACAGCTAAGGTCATGTAAGGCCGGCAAATGGGTTCGATCCCGTTTTAACCTGTTGCATTGGGAGGAAACCCCAAAATCATAACAGAACATTCACATCGAGAACAAATATATTCAGCCCTGAAATTAGAATAACCTGACCTGGTGTCAGGTCCATACCACACCAAGTAACTTGGCCCCTTACCCTAAAATAGGATTACGAATCATCGTAATACTCACATAAGGGGTATAACCAGATTCAACTGTCACATACAAAATGCCAGACGTATGTGAGGGTCAAACCAAGTCTCCATTCGGAATTCCAGTCTCGACAATGAAATAAATCACAGTGAACTCCATCTATATTAAACAAAATGGGGTCGCCATCCTGTCCGATTTAGAGAGGTTCTACCATATCACCAGTCTGCACAGGTGTCTAATCAGGGCCTACACTAGTCAGAAAGGAATTGTCCGATCGTGACATAAACTATTTTGGGCAAGAGTCGACAAGGGATAGAATACATGCAATGCGGGTCACACAAATGAGACATGTCATGTGATTTTGTATCTTCGGACATCTGCGAAATTTCAAGAAATACTTATATAAAAGTTACAATATTTTCCGTAAATGGCATCAAAAATCTTCATATTACATGCGGAATCATATTTCGTCAACTTTTGAGTGTATTTATGAACAAACAATATTGTATGTTTGTTTGTTGGGGTTTAAGTGTGTGACCAGTGTAGATCCTGATCATCATATGTAACCCTAATATCAACAGGTGTTGTGTAAGCCATTTAAGGTGTCCCGCTGTAGAGGATTGCCATCATATGTAGGCAATATCCTACAGCTGTGGGTTGTGCAAGCCATATAATGTGCCCAGCTGTAGAGGTGTGTAAGTCATATAAGATGTCCCGCTGTAGATAAAACATTTATGTGTTGGCAATCATTAGCATATATATATACATAATATAGCATATGTACATAATATCACTATGATATCGCTATATATATATCACAAATATAACAGATATGTAGCATATGTTTCCATCGTATCACATGCTAACTTCACCATTCACACTAAATCGCAAATCAATGCATATTTTCACATTGCTGTGAGTTTTTTTGCATTCCCACTTTTGATAATCAATGCATATACGGTTAAATTAAGTGCGTAAAATAAGTCAATACACACCATATCAGGAGCCCTGTAGGCATGAGCAGGCGTCGTAGATTTGCCACGAAATGAAACGGACCTCAATGTTAACTTTTATGAACATGCAATGTGTGACCTTTACCTTGAGGTTAGTGGGGGTGGAAGGTCACATCATGATAGAGGACCAACATCTGAATATATGTGTGAAATATCAAGATGCTACATGAAAAGAAACAGAAAACCTCACCTTCAACAAAAACCTGGCTATGTCACTGTATAAATAAGCTCTATTATTTCATAATTTGATGATTTAATCCATTCGCCACTAAATAACTGGAATGGACTGCTATCATGTTAATATAAGGACCAATTCAATTGTCATTAAATGTTTTTCAGACTAGTCCATTTATGAAAAGAGGGGGCGGCGTTTTCTATTCTAAATAAAATATGAATATTACTTGCAAAAGGTGCAGATCCTGATGAGATGGCTCGTCACGAGCCGGCTCATCTGGATCTACACTGCACACACGGCAATAGAGGTCTGTAGTGTTGAACGAATTAATTATTGCCACTCTTACCATCATTATGGTCTTCTTAACCGTTTCAACATTACAGACCTCTATCACTTGCAAACAGTGTACATCAGATGAGCTGGCTCGTAACGAGCCGTCTCATCAGGAGCTGCACCATTTGTGGATATATTCTTATTTCTAAAATCAAACGCCCTTTCTGATAAATGGAAACGTCTGAAAAATAACATGGGAGTGTCCATCCCAGTTACTTAGGGGTGAAAGGGTTAATTTGGTGAAATTGGGTAGCTTACATGTACAAGGCGACAGCCAGCCAGAGCTCCAGATAAGGTGCGTATTGTTGAATATTACGCACTGATTTTAGCAGAATATGCATTGAAGTGGGAGTACGAAGTCTTCTATATAAAAACTTTGAAAAGACTCATTGATTTTCATATTGAGGAGTTTGTTTGTTTGTTTTTGTTTGTTGTGGTTTAATGGCCTACGAACAGCTAAGGTCATTTAAGGCCGGTTTAATGGGTTTAGTACTAAATCACATATATGACCTGTACAAGTACATGCTCAAGTACATGTACAAATGGGGGAAATATCCTAAAATCAGAACTGAATATAAAAGAACTATATATGCAGCCCTGAAATCAGAATATCATGATATGATGCCAGGTCCTCGGCACACCAGAATCACTTGGCCCCCTCCCAAAAGCAGTAGGATCAGTAATATTACTACTTTTATAATGGGCAATGAACCAATTCAACGTGCAGGTAACACAAGAGCCAAAGATAAAAACTTACCTGAGGGCCAAACCAGGCAAATCTTGATTCCTATAAGGAGGAACCCCTGCAATTAATTTATGCCGTCATATTTGCCCGACCAACCACCCACCATATTGAGGAGTATGTTGAAAATTCACATATTTGAGCTGAAAAAAAGCAAACACTAAGTGAATTTTAAACTTTATGCCCTATGTTGTAAATTCAATAATCCATTGTTCAAAATAAAATATATGCATTGACTTTGAAATCATGGTGGGTGGGGTGCAGTGGAGGAGAGTGTTGGGGGTGTGCGGGGGGGGGGGTTACTACTCTTTGAAGCAGACACCAAGCTTATCTGGAGCGCTGACCAGCACTTCACAACCATCATTTCAATAAGGTCACTTTACAGACGATTGTTCACACATATCCTTGTGACAAGTCATATATACATATAGCCAACAGAAGAGAAAATATTAATATCACATGGCACATTGGTAGCAAAATCATTCAAACAAATGATTAACTTAAAATTAATACTGATGATAATGACAAATATCACAATGAATTTGTTCAAAATTAAATGTAAAGAAAAAAGCAAAAACACAAATAACACTTGGATTTCGAATGATCACAGACGTATGGGAATTATTTTAATTAAGTACATACATTAACTGAGCAATATCAATGGTTTTAAAGGCACTGTGCAATAGATGATGAAAAGACAACCACTGCCTGGAATTTGATAAAATAAAATAGTATGTCAGCTAAATATGTGGATGTGACTGGAGAAATGGGGCTTATGGTATTTGCGAACAGTGTAGATCCAGATCAGCCTGTGCATCCGCACAGTCTGATCAGGATCTGCACTCTCCGCCATTCCATCAACGAAACACTTACGTCTCAGAAGCAAGAAAGATCATTATCCAGCGACAGGAGTGTGTTATTTGATCAGGAGCACAGGTGATTGAAAACATCGCATGTAGTATCGTTTCTAGAATAAGTGTAAGATGAGCAACGTAGTAAAACATGTACATTTTTCAAACCCGATAAAATGACAGGAATATTTAGGTTACCATTACCATGGTTACTGTAACAAGTTACGTGCAATATGTATAAACATACAGCGTCACAGAGCCGTTTACCTGGTTAAAAAGTACATTGTGCATGCGATATAGCACTAGTTACCCCGTTCTCTCCAGAAAAAGTCATTGAAATCGACGGCCACTGAAAATATTAATAATGTATACAGACAGGCAGGTATTTCGTGGTATTGTCAGTCTCCCAGAGAATTGTCCAGACTATATATATATATTATCTATGTATATTAATATATATATATAATGGAAATCCCGAATGTACACCATTCCAACTTCGTTGTGCCGAATAATTGTAAATAAATCTGCGAATTAACATGTACTGTCGAAAACAATTTGGCTTTCATTGTTACAGCGAAACTCGTGTGACGTGACGTCATTTAAAGAAAGAGCCAATTGGAACGCACTTCGCTGGTTCAGGGGACCATCGATTTCGCCGACTTTTCGTGGGGAAGATTATGTGGAAAAAATATTGCTGTAAAACAGACACCTTTTAACTTGCTAAATGACACTGTGAAGCTGAATGATGTCTTTTTACAAATATTCAACATGAAATGCTATGGTAAGGTAACGATTTCTATAATTTTAACCGGTTTGAAAAAGGTGCGTGTTTCACAGTGTTGCTGACCTTTTTATTTATATTAGAAATTAGCTATTGGCGCTGATTTTGTGTCTGGCACCTGTGATCAGTAGCCTATTTCACCAACATTGCAAAGTATACTTTTGTAGCAAAGTATACTTTGAGGGAGAAATTTTCAATTTAAGGATACATTTATTAATTTTTATTATACTGAATTTGGCTGTGATAATGTAATAAATTCAGTATAATAATTCTGCATACTTTTTATCATCAAATACATGCAGTCGTTAGTTCTATATGAAATAATGCATTTCAGAAAAAATAAATGAGTACTCACTCAAAGTACACTTTGCTAGAAAAGTATACTTTGCAATGTTGGTGAAATCGGCTACAGGAGTAACACAGGTCACAAATCCCATAAAAGCCCCATTTCTCCAGTCATAGTCACATGTAGGTTTGCCGTCTATAAAGCGCAAACCCACATATTGAATATCTGAGACATACTCCGAGACACGATGCCTTTAACCCTTACAATGCTGAATTAAATGTGTTTGTCTGCTGTTTATTTTTTAATTTCCAGTTTTCTCAACAAAAAACATGGTTTGGGAGCAATTTAGAATCATTTCCATTTCTAAGTGCTGTCAAACCATGTTTTTCTTGGAAAAAAAGAGAAAATATGGCACAACAGCAGACGACAATTTTGTTCCCGCCTTTTAAGGGTTAAACAAATACATGTACGTTTCATCATATAAATGTATGAACAGCAAAATGATTACGATCTACTCTATCTTTTGTAAATACATATGTATACATGAGCATTGACATCCATATTTACTATGAATATCGAAAATTAAAGCTCTCCAAATACAATATTTAAAATCATGTTAATCAGTTTGAAACAGAATTGGGTTCAAATTATAGCAACATTTTTTAAATCATTTATTGGGTAAATAAACTTCAAACAATCTGGTCTTCATTCAGTAGAGTTGGACTTTTAATGCCTTCAACAATACAGGCATGTATACTGGTATTGGCAAACAGTGTAGATCCAGATGAGCCGGCTGGTGACGAGCCTATCATCAGGATCTGCACTTTTAGCAAGTAATTTTCATGTTTTTGAGAACAAAAACACCCCATTTTCATAAATGGACTAGTCTGAAAATCATTTTGTGACCATTGAATTGGTTGCAAAATTAATATATCACAGTCCATTCCAGTTAATTAGGGGTGAAAGGGTTAAAGGTTTAAACCCGAATAAATTCTCAATCATCTAGAGGATCTTACATGAGTGATGATTTAATATGGTATTTACTGATTTCATAAGAAACGAGGCTATGCCGAGTTTCTTACGCAATTAGTCATCAACTTTAATAAATACCATATTAAATCATCACTCATGTTGTAAGATTATATTTATTGCATAGGCACAGCACAATACGTTGAAGCTTCAATCACCACCTAGCGTCTTTTATGTAGCGGCCTCAATTGCATATTTATTACACTAGTGTATTATGAGTTTTATTACACTGTGTTAATACACTGAGATCACCCAGTTTATGCAATAAATCATGTTTATTCCTATGTAATGAGATTACTATGACACTTCAATAGCAAACATATTATAAATAAATATATGATCTAGTACACTATTTACATACATTAATATTAATATAAAATCAAGCTATTTACAATGAAGCTATTTACACACAAAATTAAGGTACTCGTGTATAAAATTGAGCTCTTTAAATCAATATTTGTACATGATTGGGCCACAATCTGACAAAACAAAGGTTGTCGCCTTTGCAAACACTGTAGACACATGGTCTACACTGTTTGCCATACGATCATTGGAACCTCTCATTGCACTCCACCAGTGATGCTTATACAATATGTGACAGTCAATCTGTATCGGTCAGTGTGTATATAGTCAATGTACAGCCAGGTACCCCATAAAACACTATTCGTTATTACAGAAATACTAATAACACTAATAACAAGTCATGGCTCCATATCTTTTTTATGTTATGTGTCCACCCAGTTGACCAAAACCTACCTACATATCCGGTAAAAGCAAACAAGGCCTTAAATTTATGCTAAAACATTTCCTCAACCTTTTGCATTGTGCAAAGGATTGAGGAAATATTTAACATAAATTTAAATTTCCGCCAGCAAACTTTAGAAAAAAAGAAGACGAAAATACTCTTATTAAACTTATTAAGTGGACATCATGAACGGATTTAATACTTGGACAAGTTGCCCAATCAGTTTTCCTATTACTTCACCAAAAATAGTGTGAAATAGCATACACAGCGTCTTTGTTTTTTCACAGAACCAGTGCACTTTCAAAACATACCCGCATGCGGACGCTTAACAGAGGAAGAACTTGTTATGGCCTAATCATCTTCTACAACTGACATAAGCAATGTTAAATTGTACAAACACTATTTACAAGACATGACAATGGTGAAGCTAGTATATATGTGGATGCACAGGCTGATCTGGATATACACTGGCCACAAAACCCATAAGCCCGATTTATCCATTCACAGCCACATATCATTATTTACAAAGGTCATCCTATAAAAACTCATGTGCAGACAAAACATGTCAGGTATACATATTCTATAACGATGGTTTTGGATTGGGGTTTTACATCCATTCGAAACAAATATATATACAGACAGTAATGCACATACATTAGGGAATACTGTACATTGTTACATGACTGCCATTGTTCGACACTGCTCATAGCCGTGTTCAAAACGTACCATGGCCATGGCTGCAGACAATACTGATTTCGGGACCAAGCCAACACCTACATAATACATGTGTCTCATGACGTTACTAGAATGCGCCATTACGTCACCAGACTAATTCACAATGGTTACACTGACATTTTGAAATTGATGCTGCTGCATCATGCGTCGTGTACTGCGGCCCCGGAATATATATGCAGAAATCAGCCGTTTGAATGGAGAAGATTATCAAAGTACCGAAAGTACTGCATATATGCTCAAATTACATGATATTTCCGACGGAAATGTAACAATAACGTTCGACCATGTGCAGCTGTGGGTAAACTTTTGCCGTGTCACTCGGAACTGTTTGAACCCGCGACCTACGGCCTTGGGATTCAAACAGTTACCTCGTGCCACGGAAAACGCTTACACACGGCTGAACATTGTCGAACCTTATATTGACAATAAAAAAATTCTGCACTGAAAGACAGTGTCCTGATCCAGTTCCAGGCATCTATTTCACACTGAATCACATGGCCCCAGCCAGGTGTGAATCTCAGTAAGGTTCACCGTTAAGAAATGAATCCTTAACCCTTTCAACAACACAGGCCTGTATTGGCAAATAGTGTAGAACCAAATGAGCCGGCTCATAATGAGCCATATCATCAGGATCTGCACTTTTTGCAAGTAATTTTCATATTTTTGAGAACAAAAACACCCCCTTTTCATAAATTGACTAGTCTGAAAATCATTTTGTGACAATTGGATTGGTCGGACAATTAGCATATGACAGTGCATTCCAGTTACTGAGGGGTGAACTCGTTAAATTTACCCGTCACATTCTCCCAACCAACCGCCCACACATTTAGTATTGCTACGATTCATGTATAACACGATGGCTTTGCATGGACTCCAATCATAGTGCTATAAAGTTTATCACAGAACCACTCTCAAAACCTACCCGCACTTGGACGCTTAACAGAGAAAGAACTGTGTACGGCCTTATCTATCATAGCATATTATTTACAAAGGTCATCATGTACAGATACATTGTTTTAAGTATACATGTGATATTTACAAGGAAAGTGATGAAGACATTTGGCAACATATTATTATTATATACAGTGAATGACGTTACAATTAAAGTAGCATGAACTTTTGGATATTTTTTTCATTATTTTCTCTATTTCTGTTCGAAAGTTTATGTTGTTACCACTCATATGAACCGTCTCGGCGAGACTGTTCAAACGAGTGGTAACAATACATACTTTTATGGAGAAATAAACAAAATAATCAGATTTCAATAAAAAAGAATTACATACATCGATAGACTTCAATGGGCTAAAGACAAACGGGCATATGGATGCCACTATACACAAGGCAAATATATGGTATACGAACTGGTATTAGATCATCAATACATTGGTAATGTATTGGCAATCGAGACATGTCCAGGCATGACCTCTGATAGCCGATATTACGACATTTATTTTGAATTCTTACCATGATTTCTGTAGAATTATTTTGTTTAACGGTGTCCGTACAGCTAAGGTCATTTTAGGCTGAATTTACGGGGTTGATCCCCATATTTCACCTGTTGTGAGTGGGGGTGGGGGTGCCAGGTCCTCATCACAGCAGTCATTTAGCCCCAGTCCCTAAAAGTAATACGATTAGTACTAATCTTACAACTTTTATAATCGGTATAGCCAGTTTCAACTGTCAAGTAGCAAGAAAGCCCAAAATTTACCCCAGGGCCAAACCTGGGTTATAGTAAGGATGAAGCACTTCATTAAATTTACCCTTCGCATGCTCCCAACCAACCGCCCACATGCGTGTACAAAATACCGGTATGCATCATTTTCGGCTAAATTATTGTGATATTTACCCATTGAATGAGATTGAATGTTGTGGCCTTGGTATTGTCAAAATTAGAAAAAAATAGAAAATATAATGCCCCCAAATATTATAACTTTCTTTGGAGATGTTATTTGATTTTTATAATGTAATTACATTATACACTCATTACCTCAAACTCTCTCAAGTCAAACTACTGATAACTCAAAAGTCAAATTCTTGCTCCCAATATATTGGTTTCCTATATAATAAGTTAATAACTCTTGTTCACTCAAATGTTCGCTAACTCAAAGTATCATCCTCTGTCTGACTTTCAGTAAACGAGTGTAGACTGTATATGGGCTGCGTCATGCGAAAACCGGGCTTAATGACAACAATTTCATTTTTCACTTTTTTGCATATTCTGAATAGCGCATCTTTTAAAATTCATATACCACAAAAAAGATCAAAGTATCTCAATTATTTTTCATGCTACATGTATTTTTGTAACACGTGGTAGAAGCGCAAACGACATTTTAGCTCAATGACGTCGCAATTACGACGTTAACATTAACGGGCGACTTCAACGTCAATAAGGACGTTTAAGCGTAATGGAGTAGTAAACGAATATGCCTGCCATGTAGGTTGATTTTAAGTAGTGAATGTATAATTTTATACTATTAGTGAATAATTGACAAACGACACGTAACCTTGGGCAAAGTCAACATTATCTTGTGTGTACTTTTTTCACAACTACGAACGCCAAAAATATATGATTGTCGCCGTGTGTCTGTCTTGAGGATCGCATTACCATCGCCTGATCTACATTATTATGCAGTCAAGTGATAAACTGATGATTTGATACTACACAAGCACTTTCGACTACAAAAGCAAGTTTATGACCATCACATATCCAATTAATATGTTGATGCATTTATTTTAAATTCAATACAAACCCCGGATATTGATGTCATTATATAGCTGCGTGTCTACCTCCATTTATGATAAAATGAGTGGCATTAAATGGCATATCATTCGCTAAGTACTGGATATAATTGTTCAAAAGTCTCAATTTACCAAGATAATATATGGTAATATCATTGGCATACACTAGGTTGTTCATATTTAAGATTATTTAGGAATCAAAGTGCAGTGTAAGCGAAGAATTCGCTGATATGTAGCCAGTTAAATTATGCGTTCACCATTTTGAATTCATAAGGACAACCGACGAAAAAGAGTAAAAATGTCAAAGAACGACAGTTAGGCGACAATGTACAGTCATTGATGTTGTGAGGTTCTCGTGCAAGTATCCTTGCTATAATATTTTGTCACGACACCATGGCCATAACGTCAAACATGTATTCACGTTCAATGACGTCACAAGTACGTGACGTAAGTCATGACGTCATAATATGTGTACCGAGGTACAAGGTATTGCGTCTCATATTAGTGAAAGTTTCAGTAAGTTATCATTTTCCGTTTTCTGTTCACACTTAATGTTAACTGACACCAGTAAACGTAAATGGGAGGGCAAACTGTGAACTTTTACGGCGACGCTAGACAATTTGAAACGTCGCTTTTCCGACGTCGTTTACCGCTTTTCATGACGTTGTCATTAAGCCCGGTTTTCGTATGGCGCGGCCCATATCTATATATAATACAAGCATTTGTAAAGATGAAAGACAAATATGATGTACACGGCACATATTATTTTCCAGTAAATTCCCTCCCATAGATAAAACAGACTGCAGGGTGAAAATTATCAATCAGCCTGTCAAACACTGCATATCCTTTCAAACACTGCAGACCGCGATTGTGTGGCCCATTACGAGCGGGTGTGTCTGTTTACAAACACAGACTTTACACATTGTTGAAATATATAAACCTTTCAGCCCGTGAGCTGTCTCATAACGAGTCGACTCATCAGGATCTGCAGTGTTTATCATTATTTGTAACCTTTTAAAAAAGTACCCTTTTTTATTAATGGAATAGTCCAAACACATTGAACAGACCATGCATGTTGTATATTTTGGGGTGAAATGGTCAATCAAGCTCGTCAAAGAAATGCTTCGGTGGCTTTGAATGCTGGCCAGTCTTCGGTCTTGCAGCAGACGTCATTCCTGCGTAACCGTCTCTGTTCTGCTGTCGAGGTAGTTGTCTCTGTTGCCGCGGTGCCGAAACAAGTATATCCAATCCTCCAGCATCGTAGGACGTGGCTTGTCCAACACCAGACACAAATCTCTCATCACCGTATAAAGACTTATTCTTCCTGATGGCATGCTGCATCTTCTGCTGGCGAGTTCTCTTTGGTGGAAATTCGTCTGCTGTTTTAATACAACCACGATCCTCGTAGTGGTTGACCAGTTTTCCAAAATTTGCATCACACCGCAGTAAGTTCAAGTTGCCTATAAATGCAAGGAAGCAAGATATGAGGAAACAGAAGTTAGAGTAAACAGAAGTTATAAGGAATTGTTACAGGGCTGCCGTTGTTAGACACCGCTCACAGCCGTGTTCAAACGTACAACGCCTGCTGTTTGACCATGGCTGTGGACAATGCTCATTCCGGGGCCTAGCCAATACCTACATAATGCATGTGTCGTTACTAGAACGCGCCATTACGTCACCAGACCAGTTCGCAGATTTTGATATTGATGCGGCTGCATCACGCGACGTGTACTGCGGCCTCGGAATATGTATGTGTAAATCAACCGTTTGAATGAAGCTGGTTATCAAAGTACCGAAAGTAAGTGCAGATATGCTCAAATTACATATTTCAGACGGAAATGTAACAATAGCGTTCGACCATATCAAGTAGTGGGTAAACGTTTGCCTTGGCACTCGGGAACTGTTTGAACCCGCGGCCTACGGCCTTGAGGTTCAAACAGTTCCCTCATGCCCTCATGCCCTCATGCCCTCATGCCACAGCAAACGTTTACCCACGGCCATTGAAGCAGTACGTACACATTCCTGTAAATGTAATAAAGTGTTCTCTCGATTCGAGATTGTCCGCAATTTTGAAATTGAATGCTTAGGATGGGGCACCTGAATCACCTGAATCACCTGAATCACCTGAATCACACGATGTCTACCATGTGTACTGCGGCCCAGAATATGTATATGTAAACAAGCTGTTTGAATGCAACAGGTTATCAAAGTATCGAAAGTACTGCACTTATGCTCAAATTAGATGATATTTTCGATGGAAATGTAACAATAGTGTTCGACCATATCCAGTTGTGGGTAAACGTTTGCCATGGCACTCTGGAACTGTTTGAACCCACGGCCTACGACTTTTGGTTCAAATAGTTCACTCATGCCACAGCAAACGTTTACTCATGGCTAGACATGGTCGAATATACGGTGGCACAGAGGGGACATGGAAATATGTTTTACTTTTGCGTGCGCACGCGATAGGGTTTTGCGTGCGCACGCGATAGGTTTTGCGTGCGCACGCGATACGGTTTTGCGTGCGCAGGCGATAGGGTATTGCGGATAGGGTTTTGCGTGCGCACGCGATAGGGTATTACGGATACGGTTTTGCGTGCGCACGTGATAGGGTATTGCGGATAGGGTTTTGCGTGCACACGCGATAGGGTATTGCGGATAGAGTTTTGCGTGCGCACGCTATAGGTTTTGCGTGTGCACGCGATAGGTTTTCCTACCTATCGCGTGCGAACGCAAAACCATATCGCAGGCCCACGCAAAACCCTATCGCTTACGCACGCAAAAGCTATCACGTGCGCACGCAAAACCCTATCGCATGCGCACACAAAACCTATTGCGTGCGCAAACGAAAGTAAAACACCGTATCGAACCTTATATTTACCCAAACAAGTAAATTTTGTGAAAGTCTGTGACATTGGTATTACTGGTGGTCGGAGGGGCATGGATTTGTCACAGAATGATAGAGGACCTTATTTTTATCATATTATTTAACCCAGCATTGCACAGGTGAAGTAATATGGTTTGGATGCACACTGACTTACCCACAATAATGAGTCCTTTCCTGGCGCGAGTCAGTGCCACGTTTATCTGGTGGGGGTCAGTGATAAAGCCAAGGTTGCTCTTACACCAACCCAGGGTCGGGCTTTTCTCAATCTTGTACTCGGGCAGCGATCGAACAGTGCTGAATATCACATAGTCCCACTCCCCTCCTGGATGTACAAGTGCATGCTGGTTAATACCAATTTCTGATGCTAGACTCAACTGGATATTGTCTTTCTAAAACATGTGATTATGCACTCTTCATATGAGACACGTGATGTAATTGTGTACCTTCGGAAATCTGCGTAATTTCATGAAATACGTTTACAAAATTTACAATATTTTCCGTAAATTGCGTCAAAAGTAGCCAAAATGAGTACAAGGGTAATTATTAAAAACAATTGTCAACTGTTTACTTTATTTATGAAAAATATTGTAAATTTTATAAACATATTTAATAAAATTACGCAGATGTCCGAAGTACAAAATCACATAGCGTGTCTCATACTATCACACCATATATCCCAACTGGGAGAATAACTAAGTTCTTAAATTTGCTAAAATGTACAAGGATCATCATGTGTACATGATCACATACGTACATATGTTGATGTTAAACATATTTACAAATCTTGATTTGAAACGACAGTATCGACATTAAAGTTTATTTGCAAACCTTGATTTGAAACCATGGTATCGACATTAAAGTTAACTTATTTACAAACCTTCATTTGAAACCATGGTATTGACTTTGAAGTTAACATATTTACAAACATCACTACATGACATCACTATACTGACTGTGACACTGAAGTAAGTCGAAAGTATCTACAAACCTTGACTTGAAATTTAACTGTGTTAACGTCGACATAGACATATTTACAACCAACACTACATGGCATCACTATACTGACTGTGACATTGAAGTAAGTGGAAAGTATCTACTTACCTTGACTTGAAACTACTGTGTTAACGTCGACATTGACATATTTACAAACATCACTACATGGCATCACTATACTGACTGTGACATTGAAGTAAGTTGAAAGTATCTACAAACCTTGACTTGAAACTAATGTGTAAACGTCGACATTGACATATTTACAAACATCACTACATGGCATCACTATACTTACTATGACATTGAAGTAAGTGGAAAGTATCTACTAACCTTGACTTGAAACTACTGTGTTAACGTCGACATTGACATATTTACAAACATCACTACATGACATCACTATACTGACTGTGACATTGAAGTAAGTGAAAAGTATCTACAAACCTTGACTTGAAACTACTATGTTAACGTCGACTTTGACATATTTACAAACATCACTACATGACATCACGATACTGACTGTGACATTGAAATAAGTGGAATGTCTCTACAAACCTTGACTTGAAACTACTGTGTTGACGTTGAAGTTAACGAGACCTTCCTTCGTGAGAGCTTCGCGAATCTCGTGGCACTGGGCGTTGTACTGGGATATAATGTTGATCTGATTATCTTCCACATTTTCTGTCATTTCACGATACAATTTCACCTGTAAAGATGTACATTGTATAAATATCACTGTGAAAGAAGAAATGCGGCATATACTCGTATATAAGTAGGCAGCTCCGAAATGGGTGTCATCCAACTGCTGATAACTTTTTCCAACTATTCTGATAAAATGAAAAGTGTGACTACCGGTATTTCAATATAATATAAGTATAATACGAGGGTCATCCAATATTAGAACAATGCTAGTCACTTATCCATAATGATTCAATGCAACCTTTCCTGTGTTTAATAATTGATTTGCATATACTCAGGAATGCTTCTATATTGGTTGCTAGGTAACCGAAGGGGACACATCAACTTCAAATGGCCACGGCATACTTAAGCTTCTCTAAGTCGTGTTACCCAAGATGAGATACATATTTATTGATATTTTTAAATACGTTTAAGTCACACAAGCTGAAAGCCAAAGAATGGAGAGGGTGACACATGCCTTCACAGAGATATGACTTCAACTGCATACATATTCATGTTATTTTTGACAGAGTGGACACCACAGCGCGGTCATCGATCTCTTATTTCTTAAATTACAAGTACAAATTGTTTGATCAGACTGTGCGGATGCACTGGCTGATCTGGATCTACACTGGTTGCAAAAACCCATACGCCCCATTTATCCAGTCACAGCCATATATATGATTGTGACAAAAGAAATTGGATGTATTGCATTTGTGGCCAGTCTCCTGTTTGTTAGAGCTCTCCCATCTGATAAGGATCTATACCGCTTTTTACCAGAATGACAATTTAAGTACCGGTATCACCGACTGAAAGACGAACAGAAGAGACTTGGTCTACTCTTGTCACCAAGGTCCAACTCCCTATTTCTCTCATCACTACCACATATGGTCCATGATCTGAGGTGTTTTGTCTTTGTAAAAAGTGAAGATGAGATTAATATATTTGATTTAATGGTGTTTAAAGGTACATGCCCACTCAGTAGGCACAAAATTTTCTTTACAGGAATGAAATAATGTGTATAATTGTGTCACTAATAATTCCACTAGTTGTGACAATTACGAGTGTCCGCTATACAGATATTATCATTTAGTAATATGTATTTTACTGATAGTGACTCGTGGTGGTATCAGGCTATGATTTTCATATGTAAATGAGGCATGCTATTTTTTTATTATTTATACTAATTATATGCGTCACCTGAAAAAATAATAGTTTCGACAGATTTTTAAGTATGATCATTGCACATCAAAACATAAATACAGAGAATAAATAGTAATGTCTGTTAACATTTCAAGAAAACACGGTTATCGCCGCTGATAACAGTGTGGAAATTTACGCCTGACATAAAATGTATACTAATGCCAATCAATACGTTTAGTAATGGCGAGGGAATGTTTATTTTGCCAGAAAATGTCATATACACAGAATATACAAAACTATATGTTTCCCTATATAACCTACTGATTGGACATGTACCTGGTCTGTCAACAGCTAAGATCATTTTAGGCCTGTTTAACGGGTCGAATCCCATATTTCACCTCTTGTGATGGGGGAGAAATCCAAAAATCATAACTGAATATTTACAGAACTAGAAAATGTGTTCATAGAACACGAATGCCCCACATGTCGCTTTGATAGTAAACGAGGCAAAATTTTAAATCCAAAAGGGGGAGATAATCCATGGCCCAGTGTAAAATCAAAAATATGAATTCACGTTGTGCACCTACACACGATGTATAAGCTACATGCACATACCAAGTATCCAACCATTTAGAAGTTTTACAAGTAACAAGGCAAAACAGTGAAATTCTAAGACCAAAAGGGGGAGATAATCCATGACCTGAGGTCAAACAAAAAAAATTCACTTTGCGTATCTACACACCGAAAGGAAGCTATGTACCAAGTAGCAAGTCACCAGCTGTTACTAGTCAAACGTTTTACATTAAGTTACAAGGCCAAATGGTGAAATTCTACGTCCAAAAGGGGGAGATCATAATTATGTCAAATAATAAAATCAAAATTAAATTATGCATCTCCACATTATAAGGAAGCTACATACCAAGTAGAAAGCCTACAGCTACTACGGTATAAATATTTTATGAGATGCAAACAAACAAATAAACAAACAAATTTAACCAAGGGAAATAACTATGGAAATTGTAGGTAAAGGTCACACGGAGGTCATGTGTTTCACAGTGGTTTGCACTGCACATCACTGGCTCATGATAGTGTGCATGTATAGTAGCTGTAGACGTATAATAATACCACTTTGTCATGGCGTTGTTTACATGCTTTTGTTTACATAACAATTAGTTATAAATAATAAAGGGAAGTTCTTCCGGATTTCCCCACGTCTGTTCAAGACCGACGACTAATTATATATTTAGTATCGATATAAGTTGCCAGATCTTTCCGTAGCACAGTTGGTAAGGACTTGAACACCTTCTGTCACTGAATATGTTATCCCAGGTTCAAATCCCACAACTCGTGTATACAGTTTTACACCTACTTTTTTATATAAAGTATATTTTTATTATTTTTGTCGCTGGTGTACATGTCCGTTCGTCTGTTCATTCTTACGTCCGTCCGTCACGTTTCTGATGAGAAGTCAAACTTAGTAAACAGTAATTGCTGGAGACTAGATAGTTGGTATGTGGCTTCCTTAAGGGGTTATGAGGTAAGACACAACTGATATGTAAAATTGTACATGTAGCTAAATATCCGAGTGCATTTCAAGATTATGAATCATTTTAATAATGAAAATTTCGAAGAGCTTGCAGTTTACTTTCTTATTTTTATTAAATGTTATAAAAGTAAATAAACAAAAGTTGCCGATGCGGGAATCAAACTTGGAACCCACTGTATCAATGGCGGCATGTGTACCCATTATACTAGTGGGTCATCTGTTTACATATCTTTGGTATTACGTTTATGCATTCGTCAGCACTGTATTATAACAATCATAAACGCAATGACATTGTGATCTATGACGAATGTTGATTTTTATATGCTATCTCCATTGGAGATATTATTTCACGCAAATTTCTATGGGGGCAGCCATTGTCGTGCTGCACCTAAACGGCGAGTACGACCAAGAAAATAGTGTCCTGTGCCAACTTGTCCTTTTGGCGTTTTGGTCTGTCTTGCTTTGTATCTAAAACTCTACATATACTATTCTCTATAGTTTTCACAGTTTTGGGCTCAGTTTATCAGTTAAATTCTGGAAAATACGAATCAAGATGTTTTGTGCGTATGAATACAGCAGCTAATATGAAATAGGCACTACCCATGACGGGCGACGTCATACCAGTTATCCTGACAATCAAAGTACCTGTTAATTAAGCGCATTCTTTTGATCCAATATTGCAACAAATACATATAAGTCACACAGCTGCTTGCTGTTTCCATGCCAGTGTGAAAAATATATTGCCAAGGTGAACATTTAGTAAAATTTGCTGAAAACATTCCCCAACTCTGCCCACAAGTTATTTACAACATGAAAAGTCGCGCGGGGAGCACAATCGAGTGTGCCCATTACAATAGTGCAGTGGAGCTTCATATGGGGAGAGTATATCTGGCCCACGTGTATTTACATACATGTAATTAATTATTATAGCACAGTACAGTGTTTTGGAAAAGTGTACACATCAGCCATGCTTATGTAAATTTTGAGAATGTTGGCAAAAGTAGATCAATATATCATTTGAAGTGCATCCCGGTGTAATATAATTTATAGGAGTCCGTTGTGCTGGCTTTTCTATGTATGATTGGTTATGATTATATCATATGTTCTACTTCTGATTGTCAGTGCTTTGTCAAATGCCGGAAGAGGTGAAACTGGCTGATGGCTGGCACATACAATGACGTTTTGCTGCCGACGAACAGTAAAAATATTTAAATGTCAGTACTTTTTCATCAATAATAAAAAGTCACCTTCCCCCCAAAAAATGAAATTTCGTCAAAATATGTGTTTTATTGTGAAAAAAAACTATTTTCCTATCTCAATTGAACTTGAACATGGGGGGCTAAAGATAGATTTTTAAAAAATTAATTTTTAAATTTGTTGACCAAACTTTTGTTTTCTTAGTTACGTCATTTTCAAGCTATCAAGACAGGTTTTGGAATCAAATTCCAAAATCGTTTTCAATTCCTCCATGCAGCTCATTTTGCCCCATGTTAAAAAAAAAAATCGCAATAAAATCAATATTTGATGCAATTTAATAAAATATTTTTTTTTGAACAGGGTTAATTTTTTGTTATTGATGAAAAAGTGCTTACATTTAAATATATGTTATGTGTTTAATAGCCAAGCGTTCGTCAGCAAAAAAACGTGGAACAGACAGTATATGAAATCATCACCCATGTAAGATGGTCTATGTAATAAGCAGTTTGTCCCTTATTCAATATATCACCTCAGTCTTTAAATACCATATGAAACCATCGCCCATGTAAGATGGTCCATGTAACAAGCAGCTTGTCCCTTATGAACCTCAGTCAGTAAAATGCCCTATATATATAACATACCACAAGCTGCACCTCCTGTGTGTTGCTCATGGAGTGGTCATTTCCTTCCTCCGCAGACACGGTCATCATCTTCTCTTCCCCCTCGACGTGGATCATTACGTGAGGGTAGTCACCCTTCCCGTCTCGCTGCGGCCAAATCGACAAGGTTTCTGTATTCCAGCGACCAGGCTTGGTCTTAAGTTGACCTTCATAGAACTGCATTGACGGGAACCTACAAATCTGTGGATTCTGCAAGGGAAATCAAGATGTCTAGGTAACTGTTTATTGCATACTAGATGGCCGCAGCTAGCATATCATGCCCACGGAGGTACAATGTACTTGATGGACCCAGTATGCATGTATGTGGTCAGAGTCAATCGGATTGAGAAGATATTGGGTACTTGAAAACATTAACGCAGGTTTAAAGAAAAAAATCAACATTTCAAAGTAACTTGACCTTGACCTTGGGCCTGAGGACCACATGGACGTGCTATAGAATGATAATTGGGATGACGATAAAGAGGTATGTGAAGTTTTAAGGCAATTGGACTTGGGTTGTGGAGATATTTGGTACTTAAAAACTTTAACGCACATGACGGACGCACCCGCCGGACTCACAGACTCACAGACACCCATGTATAAGCTCAATAATAGGAATCATTGCTGCGCTATTTTAAGTGAGAATTTGGCTTGATAAAATACTTCCGGTTTTCAATGCACTTTCAAAAGGGAAAAACACAGGTAGGTACCTCCTTTCATATCTTGTATATTTGTGTAGAGACGTCCAATGAACACGACAATATGCTTATGCGGACTGCGAATGATTCAGATTTCATCAGTATATTCATACGTAGGTTCTCAGATCATTCAGGAAAACTACCGGACATGCCCGTCCAGGAAGCGATTTTTGATCAGTTATCATTTTCCCAGCCCTCAAAATCACGAATACACAAAAGGAAATTCAACGTCAACATTTATGACGTAGCGTAAATTGACGGAGCATCGTTCAGTGGTTATTTCTGTGTTTGTTGCATTGTGACTCTAATAATAATTGGGTACTTCCGCTTCAGCATAAACACATTTGGGGATGTGGAGAAATTGGGCGGGTGGGTTTTGTGACCAGTGTAGATCCAGATCAGCCTGTGCATCCGCACAGTCTGATCAGGCTCTCCACTGTTCGACATTAAGTCAGTGAAACACTTGTCAAAAAATTAACAAACAGAACAAATCATTATCCGGCTGCTAGAGAGCTAGACTGGCCACAACTGACATAAGCCCCATTTCCCCAGTTACAGCCATAAGTGATCAGTCAGTGAGTTCTTTCCTGCTATTCTAGAATGTATAATGGAATATTTTACAGGAATAACCCTAATTATTAACCACCTCCCTTTTAGTTAATATTACATAGAAACATACCAATAATGTAGATTATTCAAAATATGTTCCCAGTGTTCAAATAACTTCTGAAAGAAACACTTGTATTTATGTATAGCTGCTTATACCTTCCCAGACACATATTTTCCGGGAAACTGAAAGTGAGCAATTACGAGAAGTCTCGACAATGAGTGTGTAGTTGTACAAAGTGAAATACAGGTTTCCTTGTATGCTAACAATCATATAGGCAAATAACTGCTAGGTGTGTAAAGAAAATTAATAGTACAGTGAAAACAACAACATGGCACATTGTAACATACCATCCGATACTGTGTGTCAAGCATGGTAAACTCCACATTCTTCGATGATTGAGACAAGGCGTATCTCTCGAATAACGACTTGGATAGGCCGAGCTCGGCAGCTTCCTTGCATTTGATGATTGGTTGAAGTTGTTTGTGGTCACCAATGAGAACGACCTGTTCCGCCTTCGTTGCTATGATTGGCACAAGGCAGTGGGGCTCCGGGCACATTCCTGCTTCATCAATTATCACCTGTTATATAGAGGATCTTACATGACTGATGATTTAACATGATATTTATTAAACGAGTTTACTGATTTCATAAGAAACGAGGCTATGCAGGGTTTCTTATGAAAGCAGTCAATGAGTTTAATGAATATCATATTCAATCAACACAACTGTTACATTCTATTTATTGCATAAGCACATCATCATAATTTGAAGCAGTATTGATTACCTAACATGTCTTCTATAGCGGGCTCATTTGCATATGTATTGCATTAGTGTATTATGATTTGTATTGCCCTGTGTTATTAAACTGTGAACGGCCATTTCGTGCAATATGTAGAATATACATGAACATGCACCTGGCTGGTGTCTTTTTATGGCAAGCTTATACGACATGGTTAGGAAACATACACATTCCAAGGCTTGTATATTATTTATCAGGTGATGTTTTATGCTAGACGTCCACCACCACCATTGTTTTGTCCTATCTAAACTATCCAATGACCACACATTTCGCTATTCTCTGCTACTTTCATTTTTCGTATGGATGTTGTGGGACCTATCTTCCGATAACCTGCACCCATTCTGCTCTGGATATTCACTAATTAAAATATAGGTTTAATTATTGTTAAGAAAGATAAATTCAATCCCTGTGATCACCCTGGTGGTGGCGCCAAAATTCAGCAGCTGGAATTGAAACCAACTCACATGACAAATATGCTCCAAGTTACAAAATAATACGAAAGCATATGCTTGAAACTGATGTAAATGATACATTAACATGCCTGTGAAGTAGATTAGTGCATCAATTGACTGGTTTCTGCAAGCAAAGAGTGTCTATGGCATAACAAATCTGGCCTATATTTTGACTACTTTTGACAACACCGCGCATGAATATCTGATGCTTTAGCATGGTTAAACACCATGCAACGCCGAAAGAGCAAGCTGTTGTGACCTGGATATGTGTATCAGGTCCATAGCACTCATCTGCACGTATGCCACCAATTTGCGCGTTTCCAATAGTAGGACAAATACATGCATCAGTAAACATGCATTTCCAATGGAAATGATTTTGAAGTGTTTTTAAACCATGCTTTTAATGAGAAAGTAGACAAAATACAAAACAAGAGCTTTGCTTCCCGCGTTATAACTGTGTTTATTGTATATAGGCCCTGGGAGCGTTAGGGTTGTCGGTACCATCCGAGCGCCCTCAATATTTCTGGTAATTTGCATAAACAAGATGGCCGCCAGTGAAAAAATCATCGGCTACTGTAGTATATACATATTACATTGTGGAGCCAATGTTAGAAGGGATAATTTGGCGCATCTGCTGTTTATTTTCTATTTTTATCATTAAAAACATGCTTTGACACCACTTTAGAATAATTTACAACATGGTTTGACAGCACTTTAGAATTGTTTCCATTTAAAATGATTCTCAAGTGCTGTCAAACCATGTTGTTTTTTTTTAAGCGGCAGTACGAAAATAAACAAAGGAATGAAAAGAAGATTGTTTTACCCCTTGGCATGCTGCACATATTTTGGTTTTAGTAGTATTAATGTGCACTGTCAGTACTTGCTGTATCCTGTTTGGGGCATCGAACCAAGAACTGAAAAAATAATACTTCTACTTTCTGCCCGTTGTTTTATTCAGCATATTAATAACATACTAAAATTTTGCCTATAAGTCTACATGTTTCATGATCGATGTTTATAATCGTACTCTATATTTATTATCTTTTCAGATATGATAAACAACCCATGTGAAGGAATTATTTCTGTTGCCATTTCATAAATGTTTCGTTGTCATATCTCATTATCTCTGTGCATGCTATGCTATGGAAAATATATAACAAGATACCCAAAGGAGACACATGAACCTATGTGTAGAAGAAACTAACGCAATACATCTGACAGACTAAACACATAACACGCATATAGTGGTGGTCGATGAGCCTTCAACGTGGCACAAACATGCATTCCACGACCAGCGGTTGAAATATTTATTTAATTTATATTGGTATAATATGTAACATTGTTACAGTATTACTGACATTTCTGAATCATACGCTGCTGCTCATGGAATTCATGCTTATGAAAAAAACATCTACCATACCAGAACGTGTTGTGTAGTTACAATGAGATGATTTTTTTATATTGCATTTTGTCTTATTTTTATCACAGTACACGGGATGCAAGTCGAACAATTAACATGTTTATGGTTGATTAGTCAGAAACTCGCCGGTGTGTGTATACAAATAGTCTATGTAAATGAGTGTGCTACATGAGCGAATGGCATAACCATTCCATATTATTTTGATAATATTTGGCCACAATTTGTGTCTAGGGATGCTGCGTTGGTTTAATCGTCGAAGCTGATCGGTATGCTCTTGTCTGATATGTTTTATGTAATACGTGAATAGCTCTGAATTCTTGAAAATTGCTAGTCCAATTTTCCAGAGATGGATATCTTAAATATGTAAATTAACATGCGTATGTTCCTTTTCACGCTTTTAGTAAACTGTAGTTCAACGCATGCGTATAACATTTGTGGGGTCCTTGTAGTTTTGAACGGGTATGTGGTACCGACATTGATATCAAAGTTATAAGTATAGTTTACGAAATTCGTATAAAATGGCGGCCATTTTGGATTTACAGGCTTCTCTTTTTATTGTGAAATTGGTTTATATGCACACATGTTATGTTTTTGTTGCGTATTATTGTTATACCGATATGCTAAACTCCTTGGGACTATGTTAGTTTCATATATGTGTGTGGTGTCAACACTTAATTGCTCATGCATACCTGTTTCTTTAAATAATTCATATAATTTGTGTAAAATGGCGGTTTCTGTACATCATATTTCTAATAAGATGGATTGATAAACATTTAGTCGTCTATGCAGTATTAAATGCCTGAAGTTGATGGGTATTTGTGCTTTTAAAACTTCTTCCACAAGACGATATTTCCCTACATGTAGTAAAGTTCTTTTTCATTGGCGGCCATCTTGTTTAAGCAAATTGCTAGGCTTAAGCTACTACTTCTGTAGGTATATCATGCGGAAATATATAGAGTATATATGTTTAGTCACATTTGTAACACAAATCTTTGGTACAAAAAAAAACACTATTTTATGCCAGTACGCCCAGGGCCTAATATATGTATATGCATATTTATTTATTTATAAGTTTTATTACACTGTGTTATTACATTGTGAAAGCCCATTTTAAGCAATAAATATATTTATTACATGACCGAGAAGTCCAGCCAATGAGATTGCCCAATAGAGGGTCACATGATTGCGGACACCTGAATATCAGTCTCAATATCAGAGTGATATTCTAAACGTGATATTGACATGGATATGTCACTGATATGTGTATATACATAAATGTCAGTCGGGTTTCAGCAAAACAAATGGTCATATAATAAAATAATTATTGTATTTTGGGTCGATGTACACAAGATTTACGGACCTTTGAAAAGTCATATTCACCTCGGCTTTCGGCCTTGGTGAATATGACTTTTCGGCCTTGGTGAATATGACTTTTCGGCCTCGGTGAATTTGACTTTTCTCAGGTCCGTAAATCTCATGTACACCTCCTCAACAATCAATAATTGTATAATATTCAACTATCACTGAAATTGATTTTCCAGGGCCAGTGCTTATAAGACGTTTACAAAAAAAATCAGTTCGCACCACCTTCGGCAAGAACCTGGCTATGCCACTGGGACATAAATACTGTGTTACAATATGATAGTTGAATAAATTAATTATAACTATATTACTGTAAAAACCCTATATATTCGGAGATAATTTATTAAAGAAAACACAAATTAATATACGGTTATCACAGCAAGGAACGTTTAAATATTTAGTTAGTATGGTTGTACTTTTTGATTACAATAACAAGGGCATCGTTATCACTAAGCTAATCCCCTCGCTGGCAGCCTTGATAATAATAAAAAAAAACTTTAACGCATTTGCCTTACAAACAAATATTAACACAATCGGTAAATGTGTTCATAAATTACAAAAAAATGAACGGTGTTACTAACATGGATAACACTATGTCCCTTCTTTCCTATTGGCGAGGGGATAACACTGTATTTGGATACAATTTGCTTTGGGAAATCACTATTCCCAAAACAAATGGTGTCCGAATATTTAGGGTTATTACACCCACGGCACACAAATTAAACAAGAACTGGCATCGTTAAATGAAGCTAATCCGATCCTCGCGGCAGCCTTGATTCGTATGCAAAACAAAGCACCATCCTTAAACACACATTGTTGCCAAATATGATCAAAATCAGTGAACCAGTTCATGAGTTATAGAAAAAAGCAAAAACACTTTAACATGTGCCTTACAAATAAGGTGAACATAAGTCCTCAGTAACCTTTACCTTGGGTGGTCGGACGAGTGTTATATGCAAAACAAAGCAGCATCCTTAGACACACATTG
The DNA here is from genome assembly GCA_029237695.1 of Conchocele bisecta. NCBI lineage: Eukaryota > Metazoa > Mollusca > Bivalvia > Lucinida > Thyasiridae > Conchocele > Conchocele bisecta. The sequence goes on from CM055268.1 coordinate 59,201,865, forward strand.
TGGCCAAATATTATCAAATCGGTGAAGCGGTTCATGAGTTATTGAAAACTGAAAGATGTTACTAACGTACGCACGCATGTACATGGACTAACTCTATATCCCCTCTTGCCTTTCGACGAGCTGGTAAAAAAGTACCATCCCTACTCCCTAGACACACATTGTGGCCAAATATTATCAAAATCGATGAAGCGGTTCATAAATTACTAAAGAATTAAAGGTGTTACTAATATGGATAACACAATATCCCTCCCCTCTTGCCTATTGGCGAGGGGATAACTCTGTATTTGGATACAATTTGCTTTGGGAAATCCCTATTCCCAAAACAAATGGTGTCCGAATATTTAGGGTTATTACACCCACTGCACACAAATTAAACAAGAACTGGCATCGTTAAATGAAGCTAATCCCCTCGCGGCAGCCTTGATAATAATTTAAAAAAATCAAGTCTTCAGAGACCTTGACCTTGGGCGGTCGGACATGAGTCGTATGCAAAACAAAGCACCATCCCTAAACACACATTGTTGCCAAATATTATCAAAATCAGTGAAGCAGTTCATGAGTTATTGAAAAAAGCAAAAAATATTTAACATGTGCCTTACACATAAGGTGAACATAAGTCCTCAGTAACCTTGACCTTGGGTGGCCGGACGAGTGCCATATGCAAAACAAAGCAGCATCCCTAGACACACATTGTGGCCAAATATCAAATCGGTGAAGCTGTTCGTGAGTTATTAAAAAAATAAACATGTTACTAACGTACTCACGCACGTACATGGACTAACTCTTTTTCCCCTCTTGCCTATCGGCGAGGCGATAATAATTGGATAATAATTGGTTGAATGCTGGGAGTGGCAAGTTAATTTTTGGTATATTTGGTATACCTTAATTGATAACAAGGGCATCATTATCACTAAGCTAATTCCATTGGGCAACCTTGATAATAAAAAAAGAAATACAAGAAAACTTTAACGCATTTGCCCTACATACAAGGTGAACATAAGGCCTCAGTGACCAGACCTTGACCTTGGGCGGTCGGACGTGGGTCATATGCAAAACAAAGCACCATCCTAGACACACACTGTGGCCAACTATTGTCAAAATCAGCGAAGCAGATCATAAGTTATTGAATAAACAAACAGAGAGACGAGGCAAAGCCACGAAGGCCGGCTTTTCTTTAAGGCATAGACAATTGGATAACAGATAATTGGCTATTAATGTTATGACTACGGTTGAAAGTGACAACTGTCAGTGGCTTAACATGGCAAAAGCCAGTGTATGAGAAAATCTACAAGCAGTTGCAGGCTGGCATACATGTATTAGTACAAGATATGAGTGAACATCTGTGCATATTGGATAGTGGTATGTGGTGGTACAGTGAGAAATACGGAAATTTAACATTGAAAATGGCTAAGTCGATTACGCTGACAAAATAGGTCAAGGGCAAAAAATGTCTCATGTTGGATAGTGGTATGTGGTGGGCACCTGTTGGTTATGATGTTGTGCAAGTATGGCGGTTTTAGGTGGTACAGTAAGTGACAAACAGATCTAAATGCGAAAACTTAACATTGAAAATGGCTTAAGTAAGTTGATTATGTGAAAAAAATGGGTCAAGGTATATAATAGGTCACATGTAGGATACTAGCATGTGGTGGACACTGGTTGGTTATTAAGTTGTGCAAGTATGGTGGTTCTATGTGGTAAAGTAAGTGAGAAACAGATTTAAACGCGAAAACAACATTGCAAAGTCGATTACGCGGAAAAAATAGGTCAAGGTGAAACAAATGTCACATGTTGGATAGTGGTATGTGGTGGGCACCCATTGGTTATGAAGTTATGTGCAAGTATGGTGGTTCTAATTGTAACAGAGAAATGGACAGAACACAAAAACTTAACATTGGAGTTGGACGCTGACCGCTGCCCGACCGCCCGCTGGCTTTCGCCAATGCAATAGCCGGGATTTAAAAAAGAAAGAAAAAAAAGGCTAAAAGCTTTAACGCATTTGCCTTACAAACAAGGTAAACATAACTCCTCAGTAACCTTAACCTTGGGCGGTCGGACGTGGGTCATATGCAAAACAAAGCACCATCCCTAGACACACATTGTGGCCAAATATTATCAAAATCAGTGAAGCAGTTCATAAGTTATTGACAAATGAAAGGTGTTCCGCATACACGTATGTATATGGATATCAGCGAGGGGATAACTAGCACACACCTCACTATGTAGCTGATCCTCAACCAGGCCAGTATGTGAGATTAAATCGTGGTCACAACATCGGACAAGTGAATTGTCTCCAGGTACTTCAGTTTCCTCCCACATTATGGCCCACCATTACGCCTCCAGCTGTGATAATTACAGCATTTGTATACGTGATCTCACATTTGTAAGAATTGTTAAAATATTTATTACCTGAAAAACGTTTGTAGCCTCCAGAACTTTTGGATTGGACCCTACGGCTGTAGTACACAGTATGACATCATGTTCGCGAATCTCGCTAATCGACGCCTCCCGAACTAGGTGGACGTATTTTCGCACAAGTTTTGGGTTTGACTCATAGCCAGAGTCTTTAAACTTTTTGTCGATGGCATTTATTTCTTCTGCGTATGGTTTTCCTTTTTCCCTAATGAGATGATGGAGTGCGATGCAGTTTAGTTCGCCATCCGCCCTCGCAGCTCTAGTACTGTTCTTCGTGAGGAATGTTCGGCCGGGAATTGGGAAGTCGGTTGCTTCGATGGAACGACCGTACACCCGGACAATGTCTGGACACAGGTCACCCAGCCGATTCAGCATCCACCCTGTAATCATAGAGATAGTCAATTCAGCATCCACCCCGTAATGACAGATAACAGGGCCCGGGATTGCAAAACTTTCTGCGCAAAATCAAGAAGTTTGATTGGTTAATACTGAGCTGTGTTCGTAAATGTGCTCAGTACATGGATGCATTGTTTATATGGCCGTAAAAGTTGGGCAGGTTTCGTGAAACAGACAGTAGTGTACAAACCATTTCAACCGCACAGGCTATAAGCTAGCTACAATAATTTTCCTCCGATATGTTATCTACGGTTACAATTTGACCCATTCAAAAAATGTGAGCAACCAAAGTGCATACCCAAACCTGTTGCATGCAGGTCAAAATTTAGTAAACTGTATATTTTATACCTTTAAACAAATAATCTTTGATGTAAAATAAGTAAATTGCCAAAAATAATAGAACAGGGAAATCATTTTTTCATGGAAGCCATCTTTTCTCTAGTTCAACATTCAACATAACGAAATGAAGCTTTCAAATTTACAAGATATACATGTAAATGTCAGATAAACGCCTTCAAACGATAAAATAACCAATTTCTGCATGTGTATGTTCTTTATTAATAATGTATTGATACAGCTTTGATAGTATTATATCGCTAACACATCAAACAGGCCGGATAACCGATTGCAAAAATTACTCTTCCATGCGTCACATTAAAGAGATGGGGTTAAATTTCTACCCTCGCGAGAGATATGGAGCGAGGTAGCAATTTTGTTTCTAGCTATAAGCCTGACATGTGCAAACAGTGTAGGTCCAGATGAGCCAGATGTACTGTTCAATTGTAAAGGAATGTCACATTTTCTTATTAAAGGAATAGTCCCAATATTTACCGTAATAACCCTAAATAGTGGGACACTATTAAATAGGAGTTTCCCAAAACAACTTGTATCCAAATACATTGTTATTGTGATTAAAGCAGTACTGCAATACTAACCATACATATTGGCATGGTCTCTGTTGTGGGGAAACCATAATTGGGCCGCACTCTAGGAAAACCAGCCTTAATGACAAGAAAATTAAAATATCTTGAATAGTTTTTTTTATTACACTCTTGCAAATTATTTGCACGGGTTTCGCTGTGAGACAAAACCGGTAATCAACTCCTTACAAATAATACACCGTGAAGAGAACACCCGTAATTGCGAGGCTTTTTTCATGGAAACCACGAGCTACCATGCAAAATGTTTATTTTGTATTACAGTCAAAATAAAGTTATTTGAACATTTGGAAAGGGTCTCGACTAATCTAGAATATTAATGTGATTGAACACATTCCAAACATGCACTCAAATATATCTGGCTCATAGAAACAGCTGCGTAATTTGGATTTCAAAAAGTTTACATGACGTTACATTTGACGTCACACAACGTAACGTCAAAACGCGGGAAAACACGTCATTGTACAATTATTCATGCGCACATCACAATTCATTGATTATAATCTAAAAAATAGACTAAATGTGCATATATATCCGCCGTGGAAGCGTAATAAATAGGATATTCCATTGTACATGTTTGAATAGCGGAAATAATACACTCGTGTCCGTCGGCGTCCGTGCAAGCAACTCGTTCGCTACGCTCACTCGTTGCTTACGCGGAAGCCGACGCACACTCGTATATTATTTCCCGCTATTCAAAATGTACGATGGAATATCCTCTATTTCATCTCACTTTTTTTAACACCATGTGAACCACGTACGGAACAAAAACGTAACGTCATCGAGAAAATAACGCTATTGAAACGCCGACGTTAATACGCAACATTCTACAGTAGAAATGAGTGTGCATAGGAACATTGTCTGTGCTTGTTGTAAACTATATTTACCCATAAATTACACCATAATGTATCTACAAGTGTTAGTCTGTATACACAGATTTCCGCGCCAGATGGGGCTTAGAGGGTAGTCGGACACCCGCAGAGATTGTTTAACAAAATAAAATTCTAGTTCCATTCCTGCCTATCGGAATTAAATTTACATCCATGGAAGCGGAAGGAAGGTTTTCCTGTGTGGCCAATATGACGACGGGCTTACATGTAAGTACCACATACTAGCAGGTCTATGTGAAGTTACTGAGTGAATCCCACTCCCTCGATTGCCCACACTGGCCATTGTCCCCCACCCCTGCGCTCCGAGACGATGATATTGTTCAGTGTGTCGGCTTAAAACAGTTATTGCGAGAGCTACACATCTCGACTTTGACATTTTCTATGAATTTACTGCCACTACTGGTTTGTTTTTTGTTTTTATTTATTATTGAAAACTTAAATTTCTTCAAATATTATAAATGTTCGCATTTTTACCGTAGATTCCTTCATATTATATTTGTTATTTTCGGGACTGGTGCCCGCGCGACAGCATGCACATTTATTTTGAAAATGGAATGGAATTTTTTTATCAATAACAAAAATGTCAACTTCACCAAAAAATATTTTGTAAGGAAATTCCATCAAATATTAATTTTATTGCGAGCAATTTTCTTATGGGAATTTAACAGGGGGGCTAAAATAGATTTTGTTTTTAATTTATTGACGGATTTTCAAAATCAAACTTTTATTTTCTCAAGTTACATCATTTCAAAGCTATTGCGCCAGGTTTCGGAGTCAATTTCTAAACATTTTCGTTTTTGTTCGACCCTCTATGTGAATCTCCAGCCCCTTCTTGCCCCATGTGAAATGCCCATAAACAAAAGTATTTTTTTCAGAATAAAATCAATATTGGATGGAATTTCATCAAATAAAAAAATTTGGGGAGGGTGATTTTTTTGTTATTAATGAAAAGTTACTTACACTTAAATATTGTTTTCAGATGTAATGTGTTTAATAGCCAAAAGTTTGTCAGCAGAAAAACGTGGAACAGACAGTATATACATGAACCTGTAATATTCATAGTTAACTGCCGGTAAAATGTGGCGATGTGACATTTAATAGTTGTTAGAACATGTTCCGATAACAGAAGTAAAATCCAAGTCCCGATATGGGGGTCAGGGAGCATTCTCCCCACCACCAACCCAGGGATTTGTTTAATTCTTAAATTCGGCAAAATGACAAGACGAGACGAGACGACCGCCTCATCTGCGTCATCCTGGTTACGGTACTGGATAAAACTAACGACAGATGGCAAATTATGAATAAGTAGAGTACATGTACAGGTATCTGTATATCCTCTCGTCCGGAATAATTACTTGCGTTTCAGAGTATACTCAGTACCTTTGTAAACGAAGAAATATAGCACGAGTGACCAACCATGTCATGATGATACCACCGTGGCATGGTTGGCCACCGTACATGTATTTTGAATTTATATCTGCACACTATAATCCAGTCACTGCTCTACACACAAAATCTGTCCGGATGACAAAATAGATTTCGTTCGAATGAATGACGCTCCACGAACTTGACCTTGCGACATTTGTTCGAAGCGGCTCGTTTGAAGTTACATGTAACCACGTTGAATCTGCAAATCGGGAACGTGTGTATTCGCTTTCCATTGTTTATTTACACACAGTTGCAGGAACAGTTGATAATTTTAACAACGATCCGTCAATATCGGACTTATTAATTAAACTTGTAAATATTGAAGACCTGTGCATCCACACAGTCTGATCAGAGTATACAATGATTGCAAATCTATTAGTACAATATACATGTATGCTATGACGTTGTGATACTTTTGATAACGTCAAAACGAAGTCAATCCTGGCTAAAATCGACGTGTATACACGTAAGCTTCAAGTTTTCCATTGGCTGGGTTTTCTAGCGTAAAAATACAATTATGTACATAATACAATGGTGATCTGTATCATAATCATTAGTAAATATAATGCAAGTACCACGTGGGTGTAATAATAATGTATAATATGAATAATACATTTGATACAATTATTTTTCTAACAAATATTATCATGTATATTTTTTATACATACGACCGACAAACCAGTAAAGTAAGGCCTCGGCCCCGTTCTATTAGTGGCCAATTTTATTCAGAATACGTGTCCCAGTTAATAAGCGAACTGTTTCATTTTAATAAAATAGTTTCACAATAGATTCTTACACATGCGACGCAGGTTCAATCCTCTGTTGGAGGGTTGTCGCCAGATGGGATAACTGTGTATTCCGGTTTCATTCCATCTTAAAGAAAGAATCTACATATGCCTCCATCTGCGCCGACAAAGTCTCGCTACAAATGTTCTCGCTCTTGTTTGTTATTGTTGTAAAATAAATAAAGATTAAAAGAAATAGTACCATTATGCTTACATACTACTAAAAAGTATGATGTGTGATCGAACACCTCGGTCGTATGATTGTATATTTTCGTATGTAAGAGCAAATCATCCGTATATAATCACTTGTAATATGCCCATTTGTATAAAAATAATCAACATAACCAGTACGCTTACGTGCTCCTGTAAGCGAAACCGAAAGCACAGACCTCTATCTGAACCACTCTGAGAACAAATGTAGAATTCTACCACGTGCATCCAACACTATACTAATATATTTTGAGCCACAATTTAAAACACATGGCTATAAATATGACAGCTTATTACAATGACGCAACGATTGCAAGTGTCAAAATCCGACGTGACATTGTTAAATTTAAAGGAGATATAACCAGGTTCTGTTTTCGTGATACACTTGTGTATTTATCATTTATATATCGAATAAAACAAATTTCACAGTTATCCGACCATTATGTGCCGTTCTTTTACAGATTTCATATTCCGGACAGCCAGTTTTTCCAGCCGTCACTGCATGACTAACTTCCCCTTGTTTTGCTTACCACAGTTATTTCCCGTGGGTATATTACGTATACATAATGCGATTAGTACGCTTAATAGTTCAATAGACGCCTTAGAACTCGAGTTTATTAGAGCGCTGGTATAACATACATACCCTAGTTGTACGGTATAAATATAAGAATGACCTACCGGTAGTTACAAAATACATACTGAAATGTGACAATGGGTGATAAAATGGACATTACTATGTAAACAGTTGTAGGATACCAGTCTGTATAATATGTATATTTACATCGTCAGGTTACAATCTATTTTTTCCCCGATAGTAGTTATATATAATGCTAAATCAGTCACCAAGAGTGTAACAGAGTAGACACTTATCAGATGTCAGATATGTAGATGGACCGGGTGCTATGCTGGTTAAAAGGTAACTATTGTTGGCGGACCATTGTCTATTTACCATGCTGTACATCGGGTCAAATTAAAGAAAGCCAAATTAGGGGCCAGTATCCGGGAAATTAGTCGCTCCAATGGAGCGGGGGTGGAATGCACCAGTGACCGAATACCCTGCGGCTGGGTCGAATATTAATTGATAGACCCTGCCAGCGGCAACGTTGTCTGTCAACCGCTGTATTTATCAGAGCGATTAATGCCTCGCCCAGGCACTGCGACTAAGAGGGTCAATACGCCAAACACAACACGGGGCGTACAGGGATTTTGCGACCAGTGTCGATCCAGATCAGCCTGTGCATTCGCACAGACTGATCAGGATCTGCACGTTTCCCCATTCCATCAATGAAACACACTAACAAGCAATCTATATCATTTTTAGGCTACATGAGTGTCATATTTGATAAGGACCTTCACTGGTCACAAATCACGCAAGCCCGATTTCTCCAGTCACAGCCACATATAGACTAGACCAAGCTATGCTTAATCAATGTAACCCCAATTTGACAAAACAAATATTTTATTCTGGAAAACATATGTAGCTTTTTAACATCATGTCCTTACATTTTCTATTTATTTGAAATAAGACAGTAGGCAAATATATTAGAAATATTAAAGCGTTTGTCCATTAACGTAAACTTTCCATGTAAAAAAAAAATTTCCTTTAACTATCACGGATAAATAAGCATGGGGATACTAATATTCAAGTTACAAACACGTTAGTCATGTAATATAACAATAATGCATGTTTAGAAACAACAATCCCATCAATATTTGATTTTCGAATCTGTATGAAGCATCCTGATGTGCACAGTGTATCGATTCTTCCATATCTGTCAAAAGATAATGCATACCTGTCCAACTGGATTCAACCAATCAGCTTGGAATAGGTGTGGCCTCGCGGATTCAATATACACCTTTCCCACCATCCACTCACCTAATTAATCCCAGCGGTCAAGTCATCAGATAAGTGGTTTGCGATGCCGCATTGTTGTTGACATCCGGCGGGCAAACGTTTGAACGTAGTTTCACACGTTATTCACTGATTACGTCTGATCAAAACAGGATTAAACCGATCAGCATGAAATGGGTGTGACTTTGTTGATTTCAGAATACACCTGTCCCAAAATTAATTTCCCTATTTCCCAGCAATCAAGGCAGCGGATAAGTCGTTTAAGGTAGTAGTAGTAAGGGAGTCAAAATGATACCACCTACCGTGATATCATTTATAACCCTCTATAATACACCCACCACCCCCGAAAAATCAAAAATTGGTTAACGAGGAAAATTGTCTCCCGACAGCAAATTTATGAATTTTGGAGAAAATAATTTTGAAAAGAGGGAGTCCCAATTATATTGGTAATTGACTTTTGAAAGTATATATTGGTGTCATAAATACATCATGTTTTTTCCACGTCCAATTGAACAGAAAAAACAAGTACCAATATTATTACAGAAAATGGATAATACAATACAATTTGAATTGAAAATTTTTAATGACTGTGTTGAAGAAGTTTACGAAGCTTACGGGGGTTATAATCCTGTATATAAATTCTATAAAATGAGAACACTAGGCGATATCGAATACATGAAATACCAGCGTAATTTATTACGGTCCGATAAAAACGTTACATTTACAATATTATACCGGCAATTATGTCAACTATACAAGAGTCAAATACAAACATTAAGACGGATAATGCGTATCGGATATGAAACTAAGGTGTATTATATAAAAAAATTAAAACCCAACGATTCGTTTACGAATGTACATTTCTACGATATCGCTTATAAAGATATTGAAAAATTATTATTGAACAGAAAAAAAAACTACTAATTAATTTATAGCCGAGTGTATTTTCCTTATCGAAGGTATGTAAACGGGCTATCTGAAATTATTTTTCATCAACCTCGAGGAACGCCGTTGTCATACTTTGAGTGTATTTTTACTTATCGGTGGTATGTAAACTGGCAATCTGAATTTATTTTTCATCAACCTCGAGCGGTCGGACTCGGAACGCCGTTGTCATGCAGTTGTTTACCATAGCGACAATTACGGGTTATGCATATTTATAACCGAGTTTATTTCTATGTAAACTGGCGATTTATTTTTCATCAACCTCAAGCGGTTGGACTCGGAACGCCGTTATCATGCAGTTGTTTACCATAGCGACCACATTTGTAGGGATAGAAATAAATAAATAATTTTGTTTAGCTCCAACCGCGGCGCGAACACACGTATCGCCTTAACCCACACGACCACGTAGGCTGTTATGATAAACATTACCTAGTGTTGTACAATTATCGATTTACGACAATGTTTCAATTACACGGGTTATGAACCATGCGTAAATTGATAGCCGAGGTAAACAGACAGTTATTAATAGCCGAGTGTATCAATTTACACAGGCGATTACAGTGTAATCCTCGACTGAATTTGTTATGCGATTACGGCGTAATTATCAGTGAAAAACACATGTTGTATAGGTATGTAAATTTGTTTACTGCACCAATATAAGAAAATTAATTATTTTATAAAATATCACAATGGTGCTGTAACATTTCTTCCGATTTTATCTCCAAGATTTTCCCTAAATTTATCCCAATCAGTACACTCAATTTTGGGCATGGTGGCGCGCGCCTTGATTCTTATATCATTTTTCAATTTTTCATATCTCCCCATTTCTTCCACTACGGATTCAAACTCTAAATTTGATATTTTCTTATCGGCCAACGCTTTGGACACTATAACGTCGATGCTATTTTTCTTAGACCTGGCGAGAATGGATATTCTATCATGTTTTCTACATTTTTTCTCGAGTTTTCCACCCGACGCCCTAATTACCATACACAGCAACCCAGAAACGGCCGACACCGCACATAAAATCCCCGCTACAGGAACCGTTATAATGGTGGATATAGTTGCAGCTGTCCCCGCCCCACACAACACAGAAACACTCGCCAGAGCCGTGCTAGATGCTTCAGCCATATTCGCCGCGCGCTTATATTTTTTAGCGTGTCTTTTTCTATTTCTATATTCTCTAACTAAAATATCCTGCATAGCGACGATATTATTCAACCTAAAATCTGAACTTCTTTCGTTAATTGTACACAGTGTTGATGGAGTGGTATTGACAATTGGATACAGTGTTGATGGAATGATATTGACAATTGGAAGCGGTGATTCGTTCATGATTTTTCAATATATTAGTATTTACAAATTAAGTTCAATTAACAATGAGACAATAGTGGAAGAACTCTCTGGGTCACCGATTTTCGTAACAAAGTTAGTAACACTACTTTGGGAAAGTCTAATTCGATCATCACCGGCGAACGCAACAATCGTCGAACTATCTCCAGAGATTTTAGTGACTCCAACCCCCCGTTCTTCCCCATCTACTACAATATTTATCGCGACCGCGCCCACAGGTTTACCACTACCATTAACCGAGCAGACCGCCATTCGGACAACTTCACATGCAGTTGTCATAGCGTATCCCCCACATTTATTACTCGCTTTAGCACCGAACGAATATTCATAGTGCCCCTCAACCAATGGACCCCGCTTCTCAGCCCAAACTGTTATGACACGTTTTGGCGTTTTCATTGTTCGCACTATTCCGGCAAGCGCACTGTTTGAGTTATATGCCTCAATACGAATCTTATAAGAGGCCTCCTCAAGAGCTTTGGTCGCGGCTACGATCATGTTTCAGTTTATCGGAAACTTCGGTTATCTTTCCGTCTAGTTCGGTAAGTGCCGCTTCTCTGCTGAGAGAGTCCTCTAAGTGCAACGCATCATAAGCCTCCGTAATGGACGCCTGGTGGCCTTCTAAGGCTTTTTCAACACCCAACCGGGCCTCTTTTTGAAATTCGGTTATTTTTCCGTCTAGTTCAGCAACCGCCGTTTCTCTGATGAGAGTCCTCTGAGCGCAACGCATCATAAGCCTTCGCAAGGGCTGCCTGGTGGTCTTCTCGGGCTTTCTCAACGCCCGACCGGGCCTCTTTTTGAAATTCTGTTATTTTTCCGTCTAGTTCAGCAACCGCCGCTTCTCTGAGAGAGTCCTCTGAGCGCAACACCCTATAAGCCTCCGTAAGGTCCGCCTGGTGGTCTTCTCGGGCTTTCTCAATACCCGTTCGGACCCCCTCAACCCCCAACCGGGCCTCTTTTCGAAATTTGGTTATGTTTTCGTCTAGTTCAGTAAGTGCCGCTTCTCTGTTGAGAGAGTCCTCTGAGCGCAACGCCCCATAAGCCTCCGCAATGGCCTCCTTGTGGTCTTCTCGGACCCCCTCAACCCCCGACCTGGTCTCTTTCAGAAATTCGGCTATTTTTCCGTCTAGTTCAGTAAGTGTGGCTTCTTTGCCGAGAGAGTCCTCTAAGCGCAACGCATCATAAGCCTCCGCAATGGCCTCCGCAAGGTTCACCTGGTGGTCTTCTCGGACTTTATCAATACCCGACCGGGTCTCTTTTCGAAATTTGGTTATTTTTTTATCTAGTTCAGTAAGTGCGGCTTCTCTGATGAGAGAGTCCTCTGAGCGCAACACCTCATAAGCCTCCGTAAGGTCTGCCTGGTGGTCTTCTCGGGCTTTCTCAATACCCGACCTGGCCTCTTTTCGAAATTTGGTTATTTTCCCGTCTAGTTCGGTAAGTGCCGCTTCTCTGATGAGAGAGTCCTCTAAGCGCAACGTATCACAACCCTCCGTAAGGGCCGCCTGGTGGTCTTCTCGGACTTTATCAATATCCGACCTGCTCTCTTTTCGAAATTTGGTTATTTTCCCGTCTAGTTCGGTAAGTGTCGCTTCACCGATGAAAGAGTCCTCTAAGCGCAACGCATCATAAGCCTCCGTAAGGTCCGCCTGGTGGTCTTCTCGGACTTTATCAATCCCCAACAGGGCCTCTTTTCGAAATTTGGTTATTTTTTCACCTAGTTCGTTTAGTTCCGTATGCGTTTCTTCACGACTTTGTGTATTCACAGCCAGGGCATATTCTCTAAGTTGTGATAGTAGACTCCTGTGAATATTGTACGTGGCCACCGATATAGTTCTATTGATCAAGGCCTTTGTTTTTTGGGTAGTTAAAAAGTCGCCCTCTGTCGGGATGAATCCCCCTTCTGTCGGTTTCAAATTCTTTGAATGTGTCACCCAATCGGAAGAACTACCTGGTCCGTATATACTCATTTCAATAATATATATATATATATAAATTACGAACATGCGTTTAATTCTAAATAATTTTCATAAAATTAATTAATTTCAAATTTCGAGAACGACCGAAATCGGGTAATCGTTCTTCAACTCTCGCCCTTTATCATCGAGAATAGAAATCTTCAACTCGTGGATGTGTCCCGATTCCAAAACTTTCATCTCGGGGTGTGGGAAGTCTAAGGTCACAGTCTAGCCATAGAAACAGTCGCTGGCGGGCACGGTTTTCAGTAATGTGCTGGGAGTGCCGTCTACCGTGTTGTACGATGTGTTCACCCGATCCAGGTGCACCCCGAGAGTTTTCGTGGAGGTGAAGTCCACCGGATTATCACCCACGTGAATGCCCATTTTAAACTTCTTAAAACCCTCGTCGTAAGGGGGTGAACGGTTTAATCCTAACATTGAGGCCAACCCAGCGGACATCTGTATTTATTTATCAACAGACAATGTCGCAAGCCCCGTGGCTTTTGAGATTGAGAGAGTGGCCAAACGAGGAAGACGCGTCGCGATTAATGCTTGGACATCTCTGGAACCCCAAAGGCCAGGACGTAATACGGTACTTGCTTCCTGAAGACGTCTAAGCACTTCTGCATTACTACCGGAGCCCCCTGTAGGTGTAGGCTCTGAGGCTCTGATAGTATAGCCCGTTTCAACGTTTTTCCACCCGACCGTGAACGTGATTGATCTGAGGCCTACCCGGCGTTGTCCGCAGCAGTTGTCTATTAACTTTTGAAGTTCACAACTCCCTTTTTGAACATTAGTGATAGTAGCAAACATAATAACATCTTTCAATGGATACCAAAGCATTTAGCTTTAATTATAATGCAAAGTACGCGGTCGGTGGTAAATACAAGCAAAAAGACGTTGTTAACCGCCTTATACACCCAACCGTAACGGTTAGACCGGACAGTGGCTTTACCACCAATTTCCCTAACATCTTTGAACAATATAGACTGCCCAAGATTACTACGGTGGAGGCGGTAAACTGGTGGAAAGCAACACCGATGCAGTTTTGGCAGAACCAAATAAATTTCTCTGTATGGTGGGCAACAGCCGGGTGTGGAGTTTCACATAAAGACCATCTGACATCCAAGAATGTCACGCTCCGAAGTGTTTACAACTTTCACGCGTATTATACTATTAGGAGGATTCTCAAAGAACTAGGTATTTCACTACCTCAAGACGACGCCTGGGATCCCATTTCCAACGCATACGACCGTATGGCGTTTGAAAGACTGTGTAACGAATTTAACGTTTCAAAAGACGCGGACTGGAGACAGAAAGCATTTCCTACCACCACCGGCCTCGGGGACGTTCTCATTCGGGGCCAGTCCGGGAATTGGACGCAGACTGATTTTAGACACAATCACTCCGGTGACCACATCGTCAGTCGGAACACCGGGAATTTTGACCCCGCGACTATGACTTTCGGGCCGGAAGTGTCTGGAGGTCGGCACTGTGGCGTGTTTTCTTGTAAAATGTTACCTCCGAAACGGGCTCACGTCGATTACATACAGCAGGCTGCTGAGGTTAAGAACGCGTGGGGTATATTTATGTTAGATAAGGGTCTAGGGTTCACACAGGCCGGGGTTACTCGCGTCAACGACTCCATTCGCACGTACGTCTGGGCCATCCTCGGCGCACAGAAGCAAACTCGCAGTTCTATATTGGGCACAGGAACAGCGTTTGATGCACAAAAACAATTCTTGGCACTTGTAGAGGGCGCCATCTCAGCTAGGGTGGATCTGGAGAAGGCGATCCAGAATTATCAAGACGTTTTGCAGAATGCCAGCACTCCAGTAGACTATGTATTTGGAATAGGTCTTTATATGGCGCCGAGCAATATGATACTACGAGACGACCCGGTTGACGGTTACAATAATCAGATCGTAATCGCCACCGCCAATCAAAAAATCGGCCACAACGGTAACGTGAACACGGATATCATCAAGCGCACCCCCAACATGATCGGACGCGGAGTTGTAAATTCAAATAAATTTGAAAAAGATTTCATAAAACGCCCAAAACACAAAATGGATACACCCCCCTCAACACAATCGAACCCAGTACCCCCAATTCGTAAATTGGATGCACCATCGAGTTCCCCCAATCCAACCATCAACAATGTTGAAACACCAATCGAGATTGGAAGCACAACACACGAGGAGGAGAAATTAGCGCTCGTCGTTACCCTCGTGGTGATCGGACTATTTACGCTTTGGTTTTAGGAACTCTCTGGCGAAGAATAGTAGGAGACCGGCGATTGCCACTATTAGAGCCCAAGTATTTTTAGCGAGCCATCCGACCGTTTTTTATAATACAGATAGCAAGTAAGAAACGATACTTCCAATCAGTCCAGGTAGTGCGGCAGCCGCCTTTTCGGCTAATTTAGCCAGGAGACTGGCGAGGGCTTTTAGTTGTTGTTTTACCCACTCCTTGGCTCCGCCGGATGGCGCGGGCAGTGGTGGCGGTGCTGGCGCGGGTGGTGGCGCCGCACCACCAGTGAAAGCTAGAACTATGGTCGATATAGTCATGCCGATAGCCACGAGGATGCTTGCTATCGTGATGCCCTGTTCTCTGAACAGAGTGCGAAGACGCTCACCGAGTGTCGTCCCCTCGTGCAGGACCCTCGAGATTGTTTCGGTGCGGAGAGCCTCACGGTTAGTCGAGGCGGCCTCCAAACGAACTACTCTTTGATCCCGCAACGACCGCATGCGTTCGGTGATCCGCTCGGTAGATTCTCTATCGCCACCAGCTTCCTCTAGTTTTCTTTCTTCTAGCGCGATATGTTCATCCAACACCGCGAGTTTGGAGAGGTTATTGACCAGTTCGCCCCGGACCGTTTGCAGAGTCTTATCGAGTCCCCGGAGTTCGCGAAGAGGTAACGGTGGGTCATCGTTTGACCCTTGTTCGAGGTTGAGTATTTCGTTTTCGCTGAACGTGGTCTCCACCGCGTTAATAACGTCGGTGGCCACTTGAGGGACCTCGCTGAGCTCGCTGAACTCGCTGAGCTCGATAGAAACTGTCGAGTCGGCCATCTTATCTTTTAGGTTGTTTACGGCCCTTATAGCTGCGGCCCTCAAAACAACATTCTTATTCTTCTTCCAATCCGTGAATCCTAATTCGTTGTTTACGATTTGGCCACCGCCCCGGTTTCCTGCAACAGTGCCCAGCGCTAGGGGTTTACCGGTCCTCATGTTGACTATTGGGATATCGGATGATTTTAGTCGCAACTTACCGTCCAGAGTCAATTCGAATTTGGAGTAGTCGCGACCGACAGATGGGACCAGACCTTTTTTTGTTGCCAAACTGCTGTAGTAGTCGTCTACAGCTCCCTCAAGTAATTCCCGACTTTGACCAACGCTGCTGGTAGCGCCACCTAATCCCCCCAATTGCGATTGGATTGGAACTGGAGGCTGTATCAAGGGTGTTTCGTCATTATCATCATCTATGTCATCATCATCCGCATCGAGGTAATCGTCTCTGCCGATATCATACATGTCATTATCGTAATCAGCCATATTTATAATTTCTTAAAATTAATTATGTATTAAAGACAAAACCATACGGGTTTAATATAGATTCACTAAATTATGTCCATACCGCAGACTGCGTGAGCCCCTCGGGGCAAAATGCGTGAGACAGAGTGTCGTTATTACGAACAACCCATCGACGATCGACCAGAACCAGCAGCTCTTGGTACGCTTCCCCAACCTCGGAGCTAACGACGTCATTGTGCCGGGTACTGTTCGCCTCGCTTTCACTATTTCGCTGACGTCGACGGACGCGGACCGAACCGTCGTTCAGAACCTGGTCGCGCCATCGTCAAGAAGACCATGATAAAGATTTCTGGTAATGAGGTGATGTCGATCGATGACAGCGACGTCTACCATTGTTACCAGGACCTATGGAAGACGGCGCAAGAGCGCGAAAACGCTGTTTATCAGGGTATTGACACCAGCAAAAATAAGAACGTAACCAAACTTAGAATCGGGGCTGCTAACAAGGCAGATAACAACGCGAGTGACAACGCGGTCGCTGGCGCTTACGGCAACAGCTTCTACATCCCGCTCGACTTTGAGTTGCTGGAGAGTCACATGCCCTACTATCAGAGTGCTTTGGCTGACCGCCTCGAATACGAACTAACATTCAACGACTACGGACGAGTTCTCATAGCCACCGACCAGCTATCGACGTATACGATCGATAATGTTTCCCTGGAGTACGACATGGTCACGATGCCTGAACTCGCGCGATTGATCAGAACCCAGTACGCCGGGCGCGTTGCCATACTTTACGACCGAGTTCTTCGCCATCGCAAGATGACGAAAGACAAAAGCGACACATTGTGGAATATTAACGTCAACGTACCCGCCCGCTCGATGAAAGGTATCGGTGCTAGAAAAACCGACAAATTCTATAACCCCAAAATCACGAAGGTAGAGGTGACGATTGAGGGAGTACCCAATCAACTCTACAGCGCGGGACTATATCTGCAGCGCACCAGCAGTGGGACGAAGTAAGAAAGCAGTTTGCTGCCGGCTCCAAGCGCTCCCCGGAGGTTGCCGCGGTTGCCAAAGACCTGCATCTCTCGTCCGTCTCCATCGCGGAGTTTCTGAATACCAAATACGCGCTATGGCTAGACATGCGAGCCAGCGACGACGACCAAATACACGGTAGCGGACGCCAAGTTGAGAACGCTAGCGAGGGTGTGACGATCCAGATAACCAAAGAGGCGGATGGAAATGGCGCATTGAACGTGTACTTATATATAATTACAGACGCACAACTGAACATCGAAGATGGCTGATACGTCTCAGCATTCTATTGATTTAGTTAATTTTAAGAAGATTAGCAATCATTCTAACGATTTATTAATTAATAAATTTGAAAAAATTAAGAAAATTAACAATCAATACCAATTCACGATTGGAGATGCCCACTCTGCCATAATATGTGGGCAGACAGGATGTGGAAAAACGGTTTTCATCCTAGACTTGCTCGAGGGCTACTACCGCGATGCCTTTCGTCACATTGTGATCCTGTGTCCCACTGTGCGGCACAACGATACTTATCAGCGGAGCCCGTGGATATGGACCGACCCTGAGGTATACGTTATTGACCCCGGTGATAGGTTTCACGAAAGATTCCAGGGTGAGCCCACCCTATACGTGATTGACGATTGCTCAGCCAAGGCGGCGATGACAAAAAAAGAAGGACATGCTCTCCGAGCTCGCATTTTCTGGCCGCCATGCTAGGCAAAGTGTATGGATATCCACTCAAAAGTACAACGCCGTCCTCAAGGATCTGCGCGAGCAAACGAAATGGGTCGCCCTCTTTCACTGCAAGGACCGAGACTCATTCGATGACTGTCTTCGAGAGAATGACGTTATCCCAACGCGCGAGGAGCGCCTGGAGGTTCGACAGATGCTTTCCGAAACTAAGCACGCCAAGCTTTTGCTAAAGACTGATCAACCAACTGCTTACGAAGTTATCAATTAATTAATAATTAATTAGCAATTACTTAACGCTCGTTTAGTAACTGCCGAGTAAATGCTTAACAATGCTTAGCAATGCTGAACAAATGCTGAACAAATGCTGAACAATGCTGAACAAATGTTGAACAAATGCTGAACAATGATTAACAATGTTAACAATGTTAACAATTTGGTGCTCCGCTGCGAGCTTTGTTGCGAGCATAATGGTGATCATAAGTATCGGGTGGTGCGCTTGGCAATATGTTAAAGTGATGAGACTTGTTAGAATAGTAAAATTAGTTAAATAGAAGAAACCTCAACTCCGACTGCCAACACCCTGAAAGATAATGATCCGACAGAGCAATCGGGATCAACTCCAACTCCAACGGCGGTTGGAATTGGGTTGAGTGCAACGACTCCGAATGAAAATGAAAATGCGGCGCGACGAGAGCGGCTAGCTGCGCTGGTTGCTGGGGGACAATCGGAGCATTATCTCGGTAGGCGTCTCTCAGTTTTTCAGGTGGATAAGATGTCAGATGCGGAGATCGATAAAATGTATGCGCGATACGAATCTAGGTTAGGTGCGGAGATGACAAAAACTCTCGGATCGGCGGCTATTCATTTGTACGCAACCGCCGTTAGTATACTTCTCCCTATACCAAACACCGCGGGATTGATTGACGATCTAGAGACTGACCCTTTTATAGGTCACACTCTTAGAACAGCCTGCTGCTCAATTTATCACAAGTTTGGAATGTACTTAGCTCCGCTGACAACCGCGTTGACCACGGGTAAACACTGTCAATTTGGACATATATGTCCACGAACTATAAGCCCTAATATTAATATCATAAATGATGACACAAGACACACCCGCGAGAGTGACGGAACAGCAATCTCCAACAGCGTTGGGGATTGTTCCAACCCAATCGAACCCGATTGCAGCACTTCCAACTCCGATTGATCCTCCAACCCAATCGCGATTGGAGTTGGGGGTTGCACGACATAAAAACCCAAAAAGGCAGGCAGCTGGAAGGGCGGCGGCTGCCACCCGAAAAGTAAAACAAGATAAAATACTCGCCGAGCTTCGAGAGGCTAAACAGTCATTGCAATCGGGGACGGAGACAGCAAAACATCTGAAGACAGAGTTGAGTACAACAACACCTCCAATTCACGAATTGGAAGCACACTCAACACCCAATCGAGGTTGGGCGAATCCGATTGAACCCAAATTCTTCGTGAATTGGAGTTGGGTTGTTGTTGGTGGTGGTCTGGCAGTTGTTGGTGCCCTGTGCGTGTGGAAATACCCCCTATTACACCAATCCTTATCGAAAAAACAACCAGCCAGTGTTAAGAAGAAAGTTACGAAACACCAATCGCGATTGGATGCGCCCCATTTAAACATTGATCGCGACCCCTTTTATATGTAATAATTATAATGGCTGAGCAAGATGGTAAAATGTTAGTGAATGCGCTTTATCACGCCATGGTGATATCGGATTTCAGTATCGGGTATGCTCGACTATCAAAGATGGCCCTATGAGGATCCGCTCCCAAATTGGACTTTACTGTGAGAGACGTATGGAAATAAATGGCTTCAATCGCAGTAATAGTAGGTGGTGCGCTTGTAAACGCATTGGCGTTCAGCGGTAGCAACTTTATATTCTCTAAAATGAAAAGCTCGAACGTGGATGAGGAGCTTAAGCGTCACGATTTAGCTGTAGAACAACTCAATACCGCAAAGGAAGCGTGGTCGAAAAAACAAACCGCCCATCTGGACTGGGTCAATGAAGAGCTTCGCCGCGAAAATCACGCCGCACAAACTTTTCATAACGTTGAAGAAGCCAACCGCGAGTACGCGCTGGCATATCCGCAGAAAAGTCTCGCGCCGCTGGATCGCGAGCCCCAACTTTCAGATTTCTTTGTACCGTCAGAGCCCCAAAAAGACCGCGAGATCGCGTTCTTCGTCGTGGGAATGGGTGTGGTGGGTCTCGTCGGCTACTATATTCAATCGAGATTTTAAATTAATTATTTTAAATAAAAAAATTTTATAAATATATATATATAGAACGATGTCAGTTGACGAACTTTATTTTGCTATGATTGATGTAGGCTACACTGCCCTTAAACACCGAATAGCTGGTGCAAAGGGTATGATTCGTCTGGCCCGAGATTCTCTCGAGACGTGGCGGGAGGACGAAAAAGCGGCCACCCTTTTCGCAAAGCGGATGTTATATTCCTCCACCAATCCTAGGGGATTGGATTTTCCCAAATTCCTTCAGAACTTAACCCCCAATCGCAATTGTACTTCCAACAAAGGTTTATTATTATCGACGCAGTTACCGGATGATCTGGCGGGGGCATGTTGGAGATTGTCCGATATATTAGAATACATCGCATACGATGAACACGCGCAAACTTAATACCAAACTATCGGTTCACCTAACGTGCAAGCTAGCGAACGCGTACTACAGCCCCCGCGGCTACTGGAAGGGACTCGCGGCCATCAAGAACCTCGCGGCGGCGACCAAGGTTTCAGAAAACGCTGTCAAGGAATGGCTCAAGAAGCAGGCCATCTCTCAGATCTATTTACCCGCGCCTCACAATATTCGGCGCCCGAAATTCGACGTGCCGGTACCGAACCAAGTTCACCAAGCGGATCTCCTGTTTCTCCCTCACGATCGCGTCGGTCGCAAGACGTACAAGTACGCACTGACAATCGTTGACGTAGCGAGTCGTTATAAGGGGGCTGAGCCGTTGTCCACTAAAGAGTCTAAGGAGGTGGCCGAGGCTCTCCCCTGAATATATAAGAGGAGTCCTCTCAAATGGACGAATCTTCTCCAGGTCGATCCCGGCCGCGAGTTCATGGGCGCGGTCTCTCATCTATTTTCTAAGCACGACGTTTCTGTCAGACGCGGCCGCGTCAACATCCACCGGGACCAGGGGATCGTGGAGCGCTTCAATCAAACCCTGGCTGAGAGACTGTTCGGACACCAATACGCTAAAGAACTTGTAGACCCTCATTCGCGATCGACCGAGTGGGTGGCCAGACTGCCCGCCGTGGTCTCCGCACTGAACGGAGAGGTGACCAGATTGATAGTTAAGAAGCCCGTAGATGCTATCAAGTTTAAAAGGGTGACGAGCAAGCCCTCTGCCGTCTCGCGCGGGCGACCCGTTGGTTTAGAGGAGCAACGGCTTCCATCGGATATTGACGTCCGGTACCTCTATCAACCGGGAGAGCTCGAAGGTGGCAGCCGCCGCGCGACTGATCCCGTGTGGTCTCTCAATGTATATCATCTAGATCGATCTATTACGAAACCCGATGAGCCTGTGCTCAACTATTTGGATGATGGGCCATCTCGAGGGTTTGTTCGCGAAGAACTTCTTATGGTGCCTTCCGACACCCAGCTACCCCTGGATCGTCAGAGTCTTTAGATTGCTAATTTTCTTAATTTTTTTTCAAAATTATTAATTAAATAAATCATTAGAGAGGTTCCGTATGTATTCCGTCTGGTAACACGCGTCTTTTATCGTAGTATGCCGAGAGTCCTAATTTTTGTTGACAGTACGTTTTCATAACGCCGTCTTTCATTTTAAATCCTCTATTTTGTGCTACATCTATAATGTATTTTCCATCTTCTGTAGTTTCACTTAGTACTCGCTTATATCTATCCCAATTTTTATTAATAGAATTAAATTTTTCTATAAAATAACACTTACTAGATAACGCTATCGCCCTATCTCCGCTAAATTCCATTTTGAAAAGTCCGGGCTCTCTTTCGCTCCATTTATCCCAAGCCAACCATTTCTTTTTTTCTTTTTCAAACCCGTCTAGTAAGTTAGGTCTAATCAATTCCTCTATCGTTTTCCACTAACTCCTATATACATACTATCCGTATCCATCTGTATTAATTCAAAGTCTTCTCTTTTTACGTATTTGACTAGAAATTCGTAGTAAAATTCCAACATTCTCAATTCAGCTAGTTGATAAACCGCTATCCCACAATGGAATGGTCTCTTTACCGCACACCTGGGTTTTCTTGAAGATATTTCGTACGCATCTCCTATCTCTTCCAAATCGTCAAAGAATGCAGATCTTAATGCTTTGTCAACACAGGTTTCGTCTTGTGTATATGTCGTATTTAAATGTCTCTCCGTTGCCTCTATCATTTTTCCACAACACGAGTTTCCTAATAATTTCATTATGTCGGCTACTGGTTTCTTATTTGGTTCTACATCACCCGTTCGTCTTGCGGCTGTAACTTCTTTTGCAAACCATTCGAATGGTTTTCCGCTAATATAATCTATAACACGATGAACTCCAGTTATTTCTAGGCCGTGTTTTAAATACCATTTCAACAGTGGCGCGTACAGCAGTACTTTAGCGGCGGTCATAGATCCCACCAATTTGTTTCCATCTCCTCTTGTTCGGCCAGTATCTTTTAATTATTTTAACATGTGTGTGGGAACTTCATCAACCTCTACTTCTCTGTTTATAAATATTGGGGACATTTCAGAAAACTTATCTTTTAAGTTGTGTGGAACTTCTATATCCACCTCCGCAAACCCAAACCAGTCTCCAGATAAAACTCTTTTACAAAACTTTTTAATAAATTTAGGGTTATGTGGGGTATCTATATGGTGTATAGTTTCTCTCCCATACGGCATCTCTTTATTTAACGTAGATAAATATAACGCGTTTGCATCGTACCCCAAAACAGCCTTGCAAGGTTTGGAACCCACTCTAATATTTGAAACACCAGCTTCTGCATATCGTGTAAATACTATTGATGGACCGCCAACTAGAGCGTCCTTCATCATTTCGTATGTTTCTTCTTTTGGTGCATATAGAGCATCCTCCGGTATAATCGTCTTTGAAGATTTTTGTTCTTTAATGGGTTCCTCTCAATAAATATTGTATAGCTACTCCAGGTAGTGTTACCGCATCTTTGAAAATATCCACACCTCTGTGTTTATAAAATTCACACATTTTTTCCACCGCTTCTAGGAACGGTTCTACATCTAAATCGTTATAATATTTCAACCAATCTCTGAAAGTTTTCATATTATTTTCTTCGAAAATTCTACGACATTTACTTAATTCTGTTTCATCTATTAACATTTTCCCAGATAGTTTGGAATACCAATTCTCTATATCCGGTAGTCCTGGGTAATCCAGTTTGTCTGGAGAATCGAACCACTCATAAGGAAAGAAAGATTTCTGTCCTTTGCATTCGTAGGCTTTTATCCAACTATCGTAACTTACACCAGGTCCTAGATAAAGTATTACATCAAGAAATCTAAACTCTGGAGTAAATAGAAATATTGTTGCGTTTGCACGTTTTTACCGACCATTACTTTCTTCGTTGTTGATGCCAGTTTGCCTACTAGGTATTTCTTTATTAAGTTTATATCGTACTTACTGCTGTTAAAACCTATAACCGGTACTTGCTCTATCCACTGTTCGATCTTGGCGATTTGGTTTTTACGTAAATGTTCTGTATTAAACCCATATCTTGACCACACTTCTTCTCTTATAGCTTTTCCCCTGACTTTCAAATCTTCTACGAATTTTTCTATAAGTTTTGCGGGATCTTTATCACAAATATGAGTTACTGTTCCTGAGAAATTATCTCCTATACTAACGCTTACCGGAACGTGCTCGGCTTCGTACTCTAGATTATTACCGAGAGTTTCAAATTCTGGGTTGAGATATGCCTCAAAATCGTATACTATCTGATATGGATAAAGAGTAGTGTCGCAACCGATCTTTATGTCTTTACCAGTTCTATTAAATTCGCATTCCCACATAACTACTAGTTTGAATTCTTTGCTTCTTCTAATAAATGTATCTCTTCTCATAGTGGATGCGCGTTATTCTTTTCTATGCTTTGCATGAATCTCACACCCGTGCCAGTAACAGCCGTGATATTGATATACGGTATTGGTTTCCGTACAGTATCCATCTACTGGAGCTCCTAAAACCCATCTTTCACCCCCGTGTCCACACTGTTCGTGGTGAATGTGAATTCCCTCGCGCTTTTCCACAGAGTACATCCAATCGATCGCCCCATAACTGTTTGTTTAACTTTTTGGGTAGAACGCTTTCCTCGAACGACGAACGCGGCGCTCTAAATAATTACCATCACATATTACTTTTGTCTCACCTTTCATACATGTTGGTCCGTGTCTCTTCATATTACTGGCTTTCGTGAATTTCTGCTTGCAATTATCGCAGGCGTAAATTTTAGATAGGTTTTTAAGGTTTTTTATCAGAAATGCGTGAATATTAAACAGTCCTATTGTCATTGGTTTATTACCTATTGCCTTATAGTGTGCTGGTACCTTTTTCAACCACCATACGTTACATTCGGTGGGTTGATATACTTCTATACCGATTTTAAAAAACTCTTCAACCTTTTTCAGATCTGAAAAAGGAATTGGTGAAACCACATTACTACCAAAATATTGCTTACTAAGTTCTTTCGCCTTTTCTGTACATCTGTCGGGTCTTTTATCTGTCATATGCATAGCTAGACACCTGAACAGAAAAAGGTCGTCATTATACTTATCTAAAGAATACATACCTTTTTTATTCTTCAGCCATTCTGGAAGTTCTCCTCCTGCTGCTTCTTTGGATTGTAGTCCCAAATATATTCCCCTACTACCCTGTATTAGCTTTACGAAAACCTCTACCCATCTTACAAACTTCCACTTTGTATTCGGTCTGTCTATTTTATCGGACATTATTCGTGTTTGCTCCTTATCTGACAGCCATTTTTTAACGGTTTTCATTGATGATAGTGGTTCGCTACCGAGATTTTTGTGCATTATTATAGTTACAGGTTTTCCATTTTTAATTTCCTCCATATGTTCTAGCTTGTAAGAATATGAATATCTCAAATAAAAATTGGTTGTTATATAAGGAGCGAGTTTATCGGACATGCGTTCAAACCCGTTAATGTTAATGATTTTACGAAAGGATAATGTAACTACCCGTCTTCCATTTTCTACCTTTTCCAATGTTTCATCGTGAGCCCCCAATATTTCTTCACCTTTTTCCACTATCGCGCGAACTATAGATATTTTCTTATTATTTGGTATTTGGTCACCTGTGTGTCTAATTTGAGACAAATTATTGGTGCTTGAAGGTTTTATTACACTAGCCCTTAACTCCGCAATACTTTCTTTTTTGATTCTGTTACCAACTTCCTCCGCTAGTGAGAGGTTTTCAAATGTCCCTCTTTTATAGGCGCGGGTAAACTGCTTCATAAACGCCTCATTCTTTGTGGCATTTATCAGCTTTGTCAACCCCCTAACTCTCAACCGTGTACTATAAGTAATCCCTAGAGATTCGGCTTCTTTTCTCAAACTTTCTATTTCTGCTCTAGTTTCTGGCGTTATCATATTTTCTGTATATACTTTTGTATATATACTTTTGTATAACCTATAAAATTTATCTGTTCAATTGGACGTCAAAAATTTACATAATGTTTTTTTCACGTCCAATTGAACATATATACTATATATATATACATATATAATGGAGTGTGTGACTTGTTGTAAGACGTTTACGTGTAAAGACTATCTACGAAGGCATCTAGCGAGATGTAGAAAGTTTCCTTGTGTCCCCCCACAATTTCAATGCCCCAGATGCTCTTGTAAATTCGTTAGTGCCCAAACTCTTTGTAGACATAAGCAACTACGCTGTCAGGTGGCTAAAGGTGAACGTGGTAGACTAGAGCTGGTAGAATTAGTCGCTGATCTGCGAAATAAATTAGCTATATCAGAGGAGAAAAATGAGGAATATAAACTATTGTACTTGCATGAATGATTTCGACTTTTTTCAACTCCCTCTTTTCAAAATTATTTTCTCCAAAAATTCATAAATTTGCTGTCGGGAGACAATTTTCCTCGTCAACCAATTTTTTATTTTTCGGGGGTGGTGGGGGTATTATAGAGGGTTATAAATGATATCACGGTAGGTGGTATCATTTTGACTCCCTTAATACTACTAAGGTGAATGAGTAATCACGATTAACAAATATATTAAACTATTAAACGATAAAAACGAAGAAATTATGCAACAAATAAATGATGTCAGTTAAATCCACACTTTACTCTATAAGAAACCTGTATCGACCAATCAGGGAAACTGTACTACTGCTACGTCATAGTAGGCGCCAGTAGGTCGCATACACATGATAGATAAGCGATGGCTAATTCATTGCCTGGCTAAGCATATGTGTCAGATACGATGTGATATGAGAAATCTCAATATCATGAAAAAAACACCGCACCGGAAATCGGTTGTTATGGTCGCTTTTGTTGTTTTCAGAGCATTTTGAAGGAAGTAAGTGATATTTGGTAATGTGACCTTTAAGAGTAACTTTACAACGTCATTGTCAGACTTTCATGATGTCACAAAGGCTGGTTTTCATAGACCGCGGTCCATATATTTGTATGTGTTTCCCCAAATAAATGTTGTCCGAATATTTAGGGTTATTACGGTACTTCTCTCTTGTTGTCAATATGGCTTGAAAACTTTGAGAGCAATAAAAGTAGACCTATACATTGTAGTTAAAAACTGGACAACATCTGGTAAAGATGAAAATATCAGGGTTGGTAGCAAATTTGTAGGTAAGTTCAGGTTGGCTGTATTACAACATGTCCCAATGTCAGAGAAAGCAAAAGTCCACCTACGTGCCACCAGGTCCACAGACTTATTGGACGGC
Organism: Conchocele bisecta; assembly: GCA_029237695.1. Taxonomy (NCBI): domain Eukaryota; kingdom Metazoa; phylum Mollusca; class Bivalvia; order Lucinida; family Thyasiridae; genus Conchocele; species Conchocele bisecta. Next base: position 59,229,277 of record CM055268.1, read on the forward strand.
CCACAGAACAGGACCTGTTTTTTTGCGTAGCCCTGTTTCGCCCAGTTGCTGTTTATCTTGTCAAACAAGTAGAGCAGCTTGATTCCCGTGTACGTCTTGCCAGTTCCTGTAAAATATCACAGACCTATCAGCTTGATTCCCATGTACGTCTTACCAGTTCCTGTAAAATATCACAGAACTAGCAGCTTGATTCCCGTGTACGTCTAATGGCCCTGTGTGAGTAGCGGGTTGGTAACGATCGTCTAGCGCGTTCGACGCGTGAGTAACGACCCTCCAGCGCGCCGCCAGCGTGTGCAGTCACACCCTGGCAAACGCTGGGAATTTTAGGTATGTTGAAAAATTTAGTTTTGCCTCAGCGTGTGACAGCGTGTCCCAGCATGTGAGTAATGCGCTCAGCGTGTTGCTAACGCTGGCCTAGCGTTGGTCAGCGTTTGCCTGCTTGTTACCGAAATTTCAACAAGTTACTTACACGTTGGCCAAAAACGTTCTGGTGTGACAGGGCCATAACCAGTCCCTGTAAAATATCACAGAACTAGCAGCTTGATTCCCGTGTACGTATTACCAGTCCCTGTAAAATATCACAGAACTAACAGCTTGATTCTCGTGTACGTCTTACCAGTCCCTGTATAATATCACAGAACTAGCAGTAGGCTATAGAATGAAAATATGGATGATGATAATGACGTATATTAAGTTTCAAGTCAATCCGACTTAGGGTTACATAAGTATTCATAAACACAGCTGTGAAGGTCAAAAGGTCTTATTAAGGACAGCATAGATGTGTGGAATTTGTACACAAGTATGATGTGTTGAAATATTAAAGTAATCCATCAATTGATATAGAAGTCAAGACAGAAGTGAGAAACTCCAGCAAACTTTTAAAAATGTCCCAGACTCACGGACGGATGGACGGACGGACTCACGGACACACAGTCCAAACACTATATGCATCCGGCTCTACCGAGACCGGGGGCATAATAAAATGTGATTACCAAATAGGATGAACTTAGATCGCCGTGGACAGCATATCATGCCTGCCGAGGTATTTGATGGTCCCAGTATGTATGTATGTGGTTAGAGTCAATCAGATTGTGGAGATATTGGATAATTAAAACCCTTAAAGGTACATGCCCACTCACTAGGCACAAACTGTTCTTTATATCAGAGACATCATTTGAGACATTTTCTGGCACAATAAACATTCATTCACCATTACCCTATGTATTGATTGACATTATTATACATTTTATATCTCAGACGTAGCTTTCCGCACCGATATAAGGGGTGATAACCATGTTTCCTTAAAATGTTAACGGAAATTACTATTTATTCTCTGTATTTATTTTTTGATGTGCAATGATCATACTTTACAATCTGTTTTTTCAGGTGACGCATTTAATTAGTATAAATAACTAAAATATATCATGCCTCATTTGCATATAAAAATAGCCTGATACCACCGCGAGTCACTATCAGTAAAATAAATATTATTAAATGATTATATCTGGATAGTGGGCACTCGTAATTTTTAGAACTGGTGGAATAGTGACACAATTATATACTTATTTAATTTCTACAAAAGAACACTTTGTGCCTATTGAGTGGGCATGTACCTTTAACGCAGATTTTACAAAAAAATGAATGCAACTTTCAGAGTAATTCAACCTTCACTTTGGTCATGGGGGCTGCATGGGTGGGCTATAGAATGAAAATATGAATGGTATAAAAAAGTATGTGAAGGTTCAAGTCAATTGGACTTTGGGTTGTGGAGATATTGAGTACAAACTTTAACACAGATTTTACAAAAAATACTTTAATGCAAATTTAGAAGTAATTTGACCTGGACTTTGGGCATGGAGGCCTCATGGATGGGCTATAGAATGACAATATGAATGATGATAAAGAGGCATGGGAAGTTTAAAGTCATACATTTCTTACTGTATACAGTCTAAACGAGATCATGGCCTGAATGTCAAGCCCGCGGAGGTATTTGATGGTCTCAGTGTGTATTTATTTGAAGATTGAAGACAATCTGAGGGTTGTGGAATGTGGAGATATAAGGTATGTCATTTGACATTGACCGTGGGCATTTGGGCTGCATGCGTGCTTATAGAATGAAACTAGAAATGTGGCCTGTCTGCACATGAATGCCCCCGCTGGCAGCCAAAGAAAGCGAGGCATATTTGATAATAAGCCATTTACCCGAGCGTTAAGGTTTCGAACACACCAAGTATGTGACCTTGACCCTGGGCTTAGCGGGGGCGGGACGAGTGTGGATTTGTCACAGGGCGGTAGAGGACCATTGGGGCAATGCGTGTGTGAAATGTGAAGCAGATCCGAGCAAGGAAACAGAAATTATAAGCCATTTACCCGAGCTTTAAGGTTTCAAACGCACCAAGTTTGTGACCTTGACCCTGGGCTTAGCGGTGGCGGGACGAATGTTGATTTGTCACGGGGCAGTAGAGGACCATTGGAGCAATGCGTGTGTGAAATGTGAAGCAGATTCGAGCAAGGAAACAGAAATTATAAGCCATTTACACGAACGTTTAGGTTTCGGGACGTAGCCGATAACACTATATGCCCCCTCACCATTCGGTGCCGCGGGCATAAATATGGATGATAACAAAGAAGCATTTGAAGTTAAAATTAAATCGGAGTAAGGGTTGTGGAGATATAACATTATAACGTATGTGAAGACTTTAAATTTTGAAGTCATTTGATCTTGACCTTGGGCAGTAGGGCCACATGGATGGGCTATAGAATGAAAATATTGATGATAATAAAGAGGTATTTGAAGTTGCATTTAGTAGTATGACTTTGTCACTTTGTCACAATTCAGTTAGGTTTGCTTATTATGTATGGACATAATAAATATGTTAAAGTACAACCTTGAATAAGGCGAGAATATCCTGTAATCAAGGTTTCGAAAGGCGTTTCAAGCAGGTGTATCCTTCTGACGTATCTTCAGCCAAATGGTAGTCAATAACAATTATGGTGAAAGGTAGGTACTATGTCACAAATAGTCACCTTTCTTGATGTGTCACATTATAGCCAAGTTAAATTTAGCATGAACTAGATTGGTCAGTAAGCGAGGCTTACTGAATACCCCCCGCGTGGGCCCAGGTACCCCTAAAATATGTAAAGATTTCCAAGTGTGTGGGCTTGTGACCTTGACTCTGGGCTTAGCGGGAGCGGCATAAACGTGAATTTGTCACAGGGTGGTATAGGTCCATTGCAGCAATGCGTGTGTGAAATGTGAAGCAGATCCGAGCAAGGAAATATAAGTTATTTCTCTGATGTTAAGTTTTGTAAAGATACTAAGTATATGACCTTGACCTCGAGCTCAGCGGGAATTTGTCACAGCATGATAGTAGAGCCTTAGAGGAATGCATGCATGAAATATTAAGAATTTATTTTCAATGAAAGAAATAGAAGTTATAACATATTTCTCTGATGTTAAAGGTACATGCCCACGGAGTAATTTTATAATATAGTGATACGGATACTTTTGTATATTCTGTATGTATGATATTTCCAGTCAAAATAAACATTCATTCACCATTACCCCACGTATTGATGGGCATTATTATACATTTTATTTTAGACGAACATTTTCACACTGATATCCGGGGCGATAAAACGGTTTCCTTAAAATGTTAAAGGACATTATTATCTATTCTCTGTATTTATGTTTTGATGTGCAATGATCATACTTTATAATATGTCGAAAAAATAATATTTTATCAGGTGACGCATTTCATTAGCATAAATAAGTAAAACATATCATGCCTTATTTGCATATGAAAAATAGCCTGATACCAACGCGCGTCACTATTAGTAAAATAAATATTACTAAATGATTATATCTGTTTTCCGAGCACTTGTTATGTTTAGAACTGGTGGAATAGTGACACAATTATACACTTATTTAATTTCTGTAAAGAACATTTTGTGCTTACTGAGTGGGCATCTACCTTTAAGTTTTGTAAATAGACTAAGAATGTGATCTTGACCTTGGGATCAGCGGGGGTTGGACGGTCGTAGATTTGTCATAGCATGATAGTACAACCTTAGAGGAATGCACGAGTGAAATATTAAGAATTTTCAATGAAGAAAATAGAAGTTATAACTTGTAAAGAGACCAAGTATTTGACCTTGAACTTGGGATCAGCGGGGGTTGGACGGTCGTGGATTTGGCACAACATGGTAGCAGCGCCTTACAGGAATACATGTGTGAAATATTAAGCATTTTAGATGAAGGAAATAGAAGTTATAACATATTTCTCTGATGTTAAGTTTTCTAAAGAGACAAAGTATTTGACCTTGGAATCAGCGGGGGTTGGACGATCGTGGATCTGGCACAGCATGGTAGTAGAGCTTTACAGGAATGCATGTGTGAAATATTAAGCATTTTACATGTAGGAAATAGAAGTTATAATAATATTTCTCTGATGTAAAGTTTTGTAAACAGACTAAGTATTTGACCTTGACCTTGGGATCAGCGGGGGTTGGACGGTCGTGGATCTGGCATAGCATGGTAGTAGAGCCTTACAGGAATGCATGTGTGAAATATTAAGCATTTTAGATGAATGAAATAAAAGTTATAACATATTTCTCATATACGGACGGACGGACGGTCGGACGGACGGACGGACTGACGGACGGACGGACGGACGGTCGGTCGGTCGGACGGACGCACGCACGCACGCACGCACGCACGCACGCACGCACGCACACACGCACGCAACGCACGCAACGCACGCACGCACACACAACCTGACTCCAGTATACCCCCACAACTCGTAGCAGGAGGTATAAATATCCTCAAATGCTAACTTTCAAATGCGATAATTAGCCAAGAATCACAAGATTATGACGAATGAGAAGTGGACGCTGGATCAGGGAGAATCTCAACTTCAGGGCTTTATCAATACTAACCTGGTGGACCCTGGATCAAAGAGAATCAGAGAGAATCTTGACTTGAGGGCTTTATCTATACTAACCTGGTGGACCCTGGATCAGGGAGAATCTTGACTTCAGGGATTTATCTATACTAACCTGGTGTACCCTGGATCAGAGAGAATCTTGACTTCAGGGCGTTATCTATACTAACCTGGTGGACCCTGGATCAGAGAGAATCTTGACTTCAGGGCTTTATCTATACTAACCTGGTGGACCCTGGATCAGGGAGAATCTCGACTTCAGGACTTTATCTATACTAACCTGGTGGACCCTGGATCAGGGAGAATCTCGACTTCAGGGCTTTATCTATGCTAACCTGGTGGATCCTGGATCAGGGAGAATCTCGACTTCAGGACTTCATCTATACATGTACTAACCTGGTGGACGCTGGATCAGGGAGAATCCCGACTTCAGGGTTTTATCTATACTAACCTGGTGGACGCTGGATCAAGGAGAATCTCGACTTCAGGACTTTATCTATACTAACCTGGTGGACCGTGGATCAGGGAGAATCTCGACTTCAGGGCTTCATCTATACTAACCTGGTGGACCCTGGATCAGGGAGAATCTCGACTTCAGGGCTTTATCTATATTAACCTGGTGGACCCTTGATCAGGGAGAATCTCGACTTCCGGACTTCATCTATACTAAACTGGTGGATCCTGGATCAGGGAGAATCTCGACTTCGGGGCTTTATCTATACTAATCTGGTGGACCCTGGATCAGAGAGAGTCTTGACTTCAGGGCTTTATCCATACTAACCTGGTGGACCCTGGATCAGGGAGAATCTCGACTTCAGGACTTTATCTATACTAACCTGGTGGACCCTGGGTCTGGGAGAATCTTGACTTTAGGGCTGTATCTATACAAACCTGGTGGACCCTGGATCAGGGAGAATCTCGACTTCAGGACTTTATCTATACTAACCTGGTGGACCCTGGGTCAGGGAGTATCTCGACTTCAGGGCTTTATCTATACTAACCTGGTGGACCCTGGATCAGGGAGAATCTCGACTTCAGGGCTTTCTCTATATTAACCTGGTGGACCCTGGATCAGGGAGAATCTCAACTTCCGGGCTTTATCTATACTAATCTGGTCGACCCTGGATCAGGGTGAATCTTGACTTCAGGGCTTTATCTATACTAACCTGGTGGACCCTGGATCAGGGAGAATCTCGACTCTAGGACTTTATATATACTAACCTGGTGGATCCTGGATCAGGGAGAATCTCGACTTCAGGACTTTATCTATACATGTACTAACATGGTGGACGCTGGATTAGGGAGAATCCCGACTTCAGGGTTTTATCTATACTAACCTGGTGGACGCTGGATCAAGGAGAATCTCGACTTCAGGACTTTATCTATACTAACCTGGTGGACCCTGGATCAGGGAGAATCTCGACTTCCGGACTTTATCTATACTAACCTGGTGGACCGTGGATCAGGGAGAATCTCGACTTCAGGGCTTTATCTATATTAACCTGGTGGACCCTGGATCAGGGAGAATCTCGACTTCAGGGCTTTATCTATACTAATCTGGTGGACCCTGGATCAGGGAGAATCTTGACTTCATGGCTTTATCTATACTAACCTGGTGGATCCTGGATCAGGGAGAATCTCGACTTCCGGACTTCATCTATACTAAACTGGTGGATCCTGGATCAGGGAGAATCTCGACTTCAGGACTTTATCTATACATGTACTAACCTGGTGGAAGCTGGATCAGGGAGAATCTCGACTTCAGGACTTTATCTATACTAACCTGGTGGACGCTGGATCAGGGAGAATCTCGATTTCAGGGTTTTATCTATACTAACCTGGTGGACGCTGGATCAAGAAGAATCTCGACTTCAGGACATTATCTATACTAACCTGGTGGACCCCGGATCAGGGAGAATCTCGACTTCAGGGCTTTATCTATACTAACCTGGTGGACACTGGATCAGGCAGAATCTCGACTTTCAGGGCTTTATCTATACTAACCTGGTGAACCCTGGATCAGGGAGAATCTCGACTTCAGGACTTTATCTATATTAACCTGGTGGACCCTGGATCAGGGAGAATCTCGACTTCATGGCTTTATCTATACTAACCTGGTGGGCCCTGCATCAGGGGGAATCTCGACTTCAGGGCTTTATCTATGCTAACCTGGTGGACCCTGAATCAGGGAGAATCTCGACTTCAGGGCTTTATCTATAGCCTCCTGCTGTTTCTTATTGTTACGGGGCAACGGTTTTTTCCACCGTTCCATGACGGTGTCTGGGATATACAGGTCCCTCTCACTCAAGTTGTCTGCTTCTTGTCTATGCTCGGTGTCTGCAATATATTAGTGGGGGATTCAGCACCACATAATGAAGGAAAGGATTTCAGTTTTGCCGTGTACACTTTGGAAACACTTTAAAGGCACTGTGTCTCAAATGACGTCTCAGATATTATATATTTTGCTTAAGAGTTTAAGGTTTCCAATGACCTACTAGTATATGCGCTATTTTATTTGACGTGATTCCAATGTGTTTACATCATCACATCATATTTAATAACTAGAAATGTGGCCTGTCGGCACACGAATGCCCCCGCAGGCAGCAAAAGAACCGAGGGCACATTTGACAAGTCTGTGACCTTGACCATGTGGATTTGTCAGAGGGCGGTAGAGGACCATTGGAGCAATGCGTGTGTGAAGGAGATCCGAGCAAGGAAACAGAAATTATAAGCCATTTACTCGAGTTTTAATGTTTCGGGACGGACGTAGGATGCCGGTAACACTATATGCCCCCCTCACCATTCAGTAGTTTAAATTCAATGATTTTTATCCAAGCATAGCCGTATTTTTTTTAACAACATCAAAATTTGATGTCTATATGAATATATGCAAATGAGGCATATGTTGGTCGCAGCACATATTTTGCGTGTTGAACTTTTTAAAAACACGGGTCTTACGCCATAAAAATATTTCCAACAGCTAGATCACCTTTTCAGTGTAACAATTGCTATGTACTTTTTTGTGCTAACTTTGTGTTATTGCAAATGTTTCCATATTCTAAAGGTGCGATGATTAACCGCCACACTCGATTAATCGCGATTCGTAACTCCATGGTTCGGTGCACAAATACAATATTCGGTTTCGTTTTCCATTCTCATAATAGAAAATTTATTTTTCATGTTGGATTTTCCAAAAATCCATTTTTAACTCTCAACGTTCATTTGGCAGATCTCAGCTACAGAATAGACTGGTTTAATTGTATCGCTAGACTGGTTCTCGGTAGTATTGTTTTGCGAGGCTACTGTTCAGCGGAGCACTGCAACGGGTACCAGCGTAGAGGAGCAGGAGACAGGGCACCTGTCTGATGGTGCTTGGTCAATTCATTCTCAAGTCAATTCGCTCGCAAGTCAATTCCCTCTCATTTTGGTCAATTCGTCCTCATTTTTAGTTAATTCGATCTCATGGCAAGTCAATTCGCTCTAATCTAACTTTTTGTTTTAATCTAACTTAGTTATTAAAAGTAAGTCATTACCTATGACTCCGTTTCGGAGGTTATTTCCAAAGAATTTATTTTTATTTTTCGACTCGGCCTCGACCCGTTGCCATTTTTTATTCAAGCCATATTGACAGGCAATAATTTAGCTGCGGTATGACAATGTTTTATTGATTGACTCGGCATGTTCTTGTACCTATAAATTTGAGATATTTACAAATATATACTATTTGGTCCAAATGGTCCCAATACAAATACCTATAGAGGTACCGTTGCATGTACATGTATTTAAAAAACACTTTCGACAGTAGCGTCATTAGTTTTAAGAAGTAGTATAATAAATATTAAAAGTTCCGCATCCTTTCTATTCCAGTGTGTTCAAAAACGTCCCAGCAACAGGTAATGTCAAATAGCGACGGAACCGGTTTAAAGTCTCATTCGACAGACCAGTGGGATTGGAATACAATGAAAGTATTTTCATTCCCGAGAGTAAGTTTTGAACTCGGTATTGAAGTCCTGTATTCTACCCCTGAGCCACAGCCCATCCCTCCGTGTCTTCCAACTACAATGTACTTGGATGTTTTCCACTCTATATTAATTATTAGTCTAATAATGCGGGTGCACAGGCTGATCTGGATCTACACTGGTCGCAAAACACATAAGCCCCATTTCTCAAGTCACATACATGTATCATACCTAGCGGTGGAATGGCCGCATTGTTCAGGGCTATCCGCTGTGCTAGCGAGCAACTTGTTGAGGGCAACAACTTCAGGAAAGATTCCGTCCTCCTGGAACAAAGATAACGTACATAAATATTAAAGGTACATGCCCACTCAGTAGGCGCAAAACTTTCAATGTTGCATTGTTCGACCCTCACCGTCACTCCCCAGCTCCTCTTTGGCCCATGTTAAATTCCCACAGGAAAATCGTTATTTGACAATAAAATCAATATTTGATGAATTTCATTAAATAAAAACATATGGGGAGGGAAACGTTTTTTTTGTTATTGATGACAAAGTACTTACATTTAAATAGTTTTTTAATTTAATATGCCAAAAGTTCGTCGGCAGCAAAACATGGAACAGACAAGTTACAAACTCAATACAGCCAAGTTTGTCATGGTGGGTAAAATTTGATGGCACTTCAAATTAATGAGCATTACCTGTCAACTTCAGCCTTGGATAATATCTCCACATTGAATTTCGGGGACTTCTCTGGCGTTAGGTCCGTTGCTAGACGATGGAGATTGAAGGTCACAATGATCTTCCCATCTTGGCTGGTACCATCTCTGAATGCTTGATCTTTCTTTCGTTTTACACCAGAGACCTGTGCATGTCCAATCCAGACCTTGTTGGTTGTCGGTACTGTGCATGCCGATTTAACTTCCTTCATTTCTCTTGCCGTCATGGTGTACTTCAAACACAGCCAGTCATATGATTGGGCAGCCCCGTTACTGTTGGACCGTATTTCCCCATCCTCTTCCTCGTCTACTATACCACCGAATTCAATGTTACGCACCTCACAGAAGCTCCGTGGTAGAACAAAGCTTCCTTTCCTGCCAGTAAATTTGATTGGCAGGTTGTTAATGTTGCACGATTCCTCATTTGTTACTGCACCGGTTGCTGCTTCCATCTCAATAAGAGGTATCCACTTCTTCATGTAGACATCTGCATTTTTGTACATGTCCTGTGTGGATTTTGTACTGTATTCAGAGAGCATGAGCACTGGGTCTTGTGTGTGCTGAAGGCAGCACTGAACGTTCTTCGTCATATTGTACATCTGTGGTCTCGGCGACAGGATTCCTTTCTGTGGTTCAGCCGACATCTGTAACTTCACAATCTGTCCATGCGTGAATGCCATACTGAACTTTGTGTTTGGTTTCATGTTCGCTGAGTTCCTGCATTCCGTACTGACATCATCCAGGCCCGTTTCCCTTTCTACAGCGTGCGAATTCTGTGCACTTTTGTGTAAATCCTGAAAACGATCCTCAACAGCACAGCGTAAAATCCTTGCCCAACTGTGAATTGGCACAAACATGGTTTCTGGGTGTTGATTTAACACTCTAACACGATCTTCTTTTGACTCTGATGTGCTTGATGAAAACCCTTTTGTATCATAGAGCCGTTTTCGCCAACTCGCATTCACAGTATCACACCCTGTTCTCACATCTGTAATAACTTCTGGCTTGAAGCCCATGTTTAGCAAGTTGAATTTCACCTCACGAAAGTTTTTGGCAACATGCTTCATTTCTGGTGCACACAACGAAAGTCCTCTGTCTGATACATCGTTGATAAAACAGTTTATCATCTTGGGGTTTGATTTGAGTTTAACAGCATTCTGTAACGCCTTGCAACTTTTCTCATAGGCCTTGGCTCTTTTCATGATGGAGTTGACATGCAAACAAACATTTTCAACCTCTGCCTTGCTATAGGAGCAGGACCTTCCGTCCAGCATGTCGTGGATCTGTCGGTGAATAACCACATCAATGTAGCGACGAATTGGCGATGTGAAGTGAGTGTAAGGATACATGTCCAGAGAGTAATGTTTGCCATCAGCAGATGTCTTGATACTTCCAGAACAACGATAACCAGCTCGCTCTTGTATCGCTAACCAGTGATTGTATGCCAAGTACTGTAACGGATGATGATCGTCCATTTTTACAAACGTCGAGCTGCCTTCCTTGCCAGACTCAACTGCATGCCAGAGCCATTTCTGGACAAAAACATTTCTCTCCGACTTTGTTTCCAGGGCAAATCCAAGAGCAGGTTTTCTGTAGTCTGATATTGTCTTGTCCTGAAGACGCAGCATGATATCCAAAACAGGTCCTTCCTTTTTGACAAAATCTTCCATACTCTCTTTTGAAGGAGGCGGCTGACAACGAAATGGGACAGTTTGTCCAAATTTCCTGAGCAAGCATTTTGCTATCTGCTGGTTGGCCATAATCATGAATTCCTCCACTAGATAGTGAGCCTCCAGTGTACCAGTCTGTGAATCATCACCATCGCCGTCTCCAGCCACTAGGTCCAATGCATACATGGAGTTACCGAGCCTCCGTTTCCGAATCTCATGTGCCATCTTGAACAATCGTACTATGTCCTTGGATACTGTTTCTCTATCCTCTGTCATGGGTTTGGTTTCTATTATCTCCTGGGCTTCTCTATATGTGAATTTTCTATGTGACCTGATGACCGACTTCACTATCTGGAAGTTGTTGCCTTCCATTTGGAGGCGGCGGCCTTGACTGTCCAGGTAGAAAAACACGGTAAGGGTGAGACGCCTTTTATCTGGAACAAGGCTGATAATATGGTTGCTCAGTGGTTCTGGAATCATAGTCCTGGGCTGCCGAATGCCTGGATAAAAGGTCATAGCACGCTCTTTTGCTTCAACATCAATTGCATCACCTTTCTCTACATAGGCAGTAACATCAGCTATATGTATACCCACCCTGTATCCGTCTGTGTGCGGTTCGATGCTGAGTGCATCGTCCAGGTCCTGGGAACCTGGAGGGTCAATAGTAAATGTGGTCACATTGGTCAGATCAGTTCGGCCCTTCAATAGAGAACTGTGTGGTTCATCTCCAAGTCGTTGAACTATGCTTTCCAGCTTCTTCACAGTAGAAATCTTGTACAGCATTGGTACTTCATGTTGTAGATCTAGAATTTTTAAACCAGTTTTCAGGGAATCGCCATATGGCAGGATCTTCAGAACAGCTCCTCTAGGGTATACATGTGACCTGCTCCAATTTATGTAGGCAACCAAAAAAATGTATTTATCACGGTTGCTTGGGTGCACGTCAACAATTTTTTTCGAAAATTCTAGTGAACCATTCTGATGGTCGTAATCGTACAATTCCACTTTGTATTTTTTCTGTTTCGGGCAAGTTTTCCTAATTTCCGTATTCATGATGTGTATTTTGGGCAAAGTCTTACACATTGGGCGCACCAAGTGTGCTTCTGTATCATCAAGTGTACACACGAATACGGGGTGTTTCACATTCTTCAGTCGGCGGTTCAGTTTACCTAAAACACGTCCGTAGCGTTTGTCCTTCTTCTCATGATCTCCGTCGAGCAGTTCCACAACAACCTCATCCTCATTAAACACCTGTCCAGCCTTTGACCGACCAGAAATCTCGATACTCGATATCCTACTGTCTGCGTCTATCGGTGTGCACGTCGCCATGTGTGATCCTTCTATCTGGATTGTACAGCGCTTGTACTTTTCTGGCAGCAGGAGTTTTGATTTCAGCTGAGTCACATCAAGCATCTCATCATAAAACGGTCCCCACTTGAAGACAGATTCACGTTTATCAGCAAACTGATGCAGGTATGACTGATTCAAGTCGATGCCCGATTGTAGAAGCTTTGTGTCACTTGGAGCGTCAATATCCTCGTCACTGGCATCTTTGTCACGATGTACCCGACAACTCAGTTCGTAGAATGTTGCGTCTGAATTCTCATTGTCTACATCTAAATCTGTATTTGGATAAACATATCCTCCCCCATGATCATGCAATCTTTCGTCTTCCGAGTCGGAATCTTCGTCTGATTGCGACAGCTGGAATGAAGCATCATTGTAGCTGAATGTTCCCGTAGATGTGCTGCATATACTTGAGTCTCTGGATCGGCCTGGCTTTGCGTTTTCTGCTAGCTTAAGCCGACTTATTGCGGGAAGCCCAGGCTCAGCAGACTCAGATGATTGTTGGTATATTGTAGACCGTCCTTGTGAATTTACATTACTGTTGTTGGTATTGTCATCGACCACGGACGGCGGCAGTGCTGAGATGATACAGCTGTCTTCATCCCCGATGTCAGGGCGGGAAGTCTGACTCACAAAGCATGGGCCTGGTTTGGGCGACACAGACTTTGATCTTTCGGCAGTCTGTTCCCGAGATTTTGCTGAAAATAAAAACGTAATGTGAAGGTATGGAAGATCTTCAATCATGTGCCTGAGGATATAGAACTTTCTCAGTACGTTTTCTGTTTCGGTTTTGATTAGTCGAGGCTGAGCTGTGCTCAGTCTCGGCCAAACAAACTTCCGAATTTGAAGTCCAATTTTTGAAGATATGCTCAGAAAGTTTTATAATCACGACAGACAGGAAATAATATGTGATGTATAACAACAAAGAGCATCTAGTCTTAGCACACTTATGGGATAAGGGAGCATTTCTACTCTTCAAAGAGATTACTCAACACTGAGTGGAAAGATATACAAGAACAAGAACTTGCCCATTATATAACAATGTGATAATAAATATATAATATACCATACCATTATATAACCGTCTGATATAAATATTTAATATTTACCATACCGATTATATAACAATGTGATATCAATATATAATATACTATACCCATTATATAATGATGTGATATAACTATAGAATACACCATATCCATTATAAAACAATGTGATATACATATAATAATATACCATGCCCATTATATAACAATCTGATATAAATATAAAACAATGTGATATACATATATAATATATCATGCACATTATATATCAATGTGATATACATATATCATATACATGTATACCATGCCTATTATATAACAATGTGATATAAATATATAATATCCCATGCCCATTATATAATGATGTGAAATACATATGGAATATACCATGCCCATTATATAACGATGTGATATAAATATGGAATATGCCATGCCCATTATATATCGATGTGATATATATATAGAATATGCCATGCCCATTCTATATTGATGTGAAATAAATATGGAATATGACATGCCCATTATATAACGATGTGATATAAATATGGAAAATGCCATGCCCATTATATAACGATGTGAAATAAATATGGAATATGACATGCCCATTATATAACAATGTGATATAAATAAGGAATATGACATGCCCATTATATAACGATGTGAAATAAATATGGAAAATGCCATGCCCATTATATAACGATGTGAAAAAAGATATGGAATATGCCATGCCCATTATATAACAATGTGATATAAATATGGAATATACCATGCCCATTATATAACGATGTGATATAAATATGGAATAAACCTTTACTCATTATATAACAATGTAATATAAATATATAATATACCAAACCCATTATATAACGATGTGATATACATATATAATATTTCAAACCCATTATATAACAATGTAATATAAATATATAATATACACAAGAATTCCGCGGAATCAAACGTCTCGCCTTGTTCGGCCTTGACCTTGACCCTGGGGCCCGAGGAATTTAATAGTCCTATAGTCATCTACATATCATAGTAAAGGAATGTATAAAGTTTGATGACTGTAGCTGATAAGGTGTTGAAGTAATGACCGAAACACGAAAACTTAACATCTAATGATGACGCCGCCGCCGCCGCCGACGACGACGACGACGACGCCGACGACGACGCCGCCGCCGCCGACGACGACGCCGCCGCCGACTCCGGAAAAGCAAAACCTATAACTCGCTTTCCGCTTTCGCAGGCGAGACAAAAACCCATTATATAACGATATGATATAAATATAGAACAAAGGGAGGAGATAATCCATTTATGATTTTCAATGCAGCACATCTTTCATTGAAGAAAGATACATGTGCATGTACTTTAATATTAACTAGAAATTGTGTTCATAGAACACGGATGCCCCACCTACTGTATTGATAGAACAAGGCAAAACTGCAAAATTATGCAGCAAGTCCAAAAGGAGGAGATAATCCAAGCTATGACCGGAGGTTGTATACAAAAATTAAATAACTTTTGCGCATCTACACATCATAAAGAAGCTACATGCCAAGTATCAAGCCTCCTGCTATTATAATTTAATATATTTACGAGTTACAAGGCAAAATTTTGAAATTTTAAGTTCAAAAGGAGGAGATAATCCATGACCGAGGGTAAACAAAAACAGTATTATACATTCATCTGAATATTAATTATAAATAGAGGATCTTACATGAAATATGACATTTAAATTTATTCACTACACCTGCATACTAAATTAAATATTTCTTACGGGTGGCGTGGAGGGTTTGTGCACGTATAAAATGTTTAACAAGCCATTTTTGTCTCCCAAGGACAAAACCGTACACACATAGATGTTATTGTTCTCAATATAACATTGCCATATATTGTAATATTGTACGATATGTCAAATTTGGCTATGATATGCGAGAAATGTTACTCCTTTACACAGGAATTTCTGACCTTTACCATGATCACAGAAGCAACAGAAGTGAAGTTTATATTATTTTGACATTATATTATTGTAACATACAATATATTATAATTGATGAATGTAGATTAGTAACGTGATTGTTCCAGCATTCAAACCCCATTCCAACCCTAATTAACAACCTAATTTACATTATGCTAACTTCCAATACTACATACCGTAAATGTTGACAATATAACATGCAACTCCTGCTAACAGTGTACCTTTTCAAAAACTAACCACGATTTCCCATCGTTAACTATCTATTTGCTTACATGCCACTTTAAAAACATAAGATATTAACTAATGTTGTCTATACTACACCCTATTGTACCTATTTCGAACGGTTGCGTTGCAGGTTCACCTTTATGATGTTTATTTGTTTTGCAAATAGAAATGTAATTTCAATTATTATGGTCAATACCTCATGTGGCGATTATGATTGACATTGATATAATTTAATGTATACCCTTACTTGGGGATTTGTTGTCACATCTCTATATAGATTGTGTATTTTACTGAGGTGTTAGTATGGTTGATAACTGGTTGACGTGCTTAAAGAACTCAAAAGATGAAACATAGATGACATAATGTAAATATCCCTAGCCTGAAATCTCCATCATTGTTTGAGTTTACCCCTCTCTTCCACTGAGAACTCCATCACTGAGTTAGCCCCGTATTCCACTGGGAACTCCATCACTGAGTTAGCCCAGTATTCCACTGGGAACTCCATCACTGGGTTAGCCCCCTTCTTACACTGAGAACTCAATCATTGAGTTGACCTACTGAGAATACCATCACTGTGTCAGGCACATTCTTCCACTGAGAACGCCATCGTTGATTGACCCCTTATCCCACTGAAACCTCCATAATTAAGTTAGCCCCTATCTTCCACTAAGACCTCCATCATTAAGTTAGCCCCTATCTTCCACTGAGACCTCCATCACTGAGTAGACCCCTTATTCCACTGAAAACTCCATCACTGAGTTAGCACCCTTCTTCTATACATTGAATTGCCTTCTTTTTCCCACTGAGACCTCCATCGTTGAGTTGGCCCCATTCTTCCACTGAGAACTCCATCTTTGAGTTGAATCTCCATCACTGAGTTAGCCCCGTTCTACTGAGAACACCATCATTGTGTTTGCCCTTTTTCCACTGTAAACTCCATCATTTAGTAGGCCCCCTTCTTCCATTGAGATCTCCATCGTTAAATTAGCCCCGTCTTCCAATATGAACTCCATCAATGAGTTAGCCCTTCTTCCATACAATAACTCCAATCATTGAGCTGGCCCCATTCTTACACTGATAATTCCATCATTGAGTTGGCCCCCTTTCTTCCACTGAGACCTCCATCATTGAGTTGGCCCCTTCTTCCACTGAGAACTCCCATCACTGTTTAGCCCCTTCTTCCACTAAGAACTCCATAATTGAGTTGACTCCCTTCTTCCACTGAGACCTCCGTCATTGTCTTGGCCCCCTTCTTCCACTGATAAACTAAATCACTGAGTTAGCCCCCTTTTTTCACTGAGACCATTCATTGGATTGGCCCTTTTTCTATTGTGAACTCCATCATTGTGTTGGCCCCCTTCTTCCACTGAGAATGATGGAGTTTTTTAGTTACACGATAATATATTGTGGATACTGCATAAGCACCGCAAAACGTGTTGGAGCTGTAACATAATGTTGCTGAATGTAAGGGTCCATAATACAATGAACCAATATAACAACCATATTTTGGTTACACGGTTATAAAAAATTGTTTATTATATAAAAAATTGTTTACTACATAAACATAGATTAATATGTTGTGGCTATAATACACATTTGCTGAGAGTAAGGTTTTATAAACCAGTTGCAACAAATAGAACACCCATGAATCATATACATTTTTTATAAACACCACATAAGTATAACAAAATAATTTAAAAGATAATATATGTTTTACTGACCATAGTGGTTTATAGACCATTTACAACCTATAAGTCATTCCTTTTATTTTATAAGTGGAGTAACACATGCACATCAGATCTCTCTTATTCATAGTCGTACTTATATATGGAGATGTGACAATGTTCCAAGAGGGGTATTTGTTATGTGTGTTGTTTATGAGTGTACATGTATATACATGTATATATATGTTTATATATGCATGTGTCTGCTAGTATGCATGTATGGATGTATGGTTATGGTGGTGAGTGAGTATGTACATGTATAGTTCATTATACTCATGTACAATGCATAATACCAGATGGCGTTAGAATATAATATGCATAATTAGAATATTACATACAAATATGATATTGGCAGCGAGATGGTTTTGGTTTTGTTTTGTGCCTGTTTTGTGAGTGGTTACTATGGTAACCTTATATAATTCATGCACAGAGCATGGCAATTGCACTGGCTGATAATACATATATTTTTATTTTACCATATAACCATGCACTATTGATTTGTTGATATTATATTTATAACTATATACGCTTACCACATGGTACACTTGCCAACCTGTTATGATACTATAATTAGCATGTTATGAATAAAAATGCTATATTGTTGATAATGCATATTTATGTGTATTGGTTGTATGGTAAATATTAAATTTAGTCACATTGCATATATATGTAGACAGTATTATGTTTTCAATGAATTATAATATAACATTTCCTTAATAAATTTGTTGGTATAAAATTATTACACACCTTTTTGTTGTGTTATAACCCTTTCTGTGGTCGTGTGGACAGGCTGTATTTTTCTATTAATCTATTATGATTTCACCATTATTGGTAGACTAGGGAACAACTTTATAGGGCTTGTCAATAGCAGATACACTTATTGACTTGCTTTAGGTAGCGCATAGGTACTATCGCCGTATAGTATACCGGCTTAAAGTTAATATACGATTGTGCCGATGCTTGCTACGTTGACACAGGTCTGGCTGAAGTCCGAGAAAATTAGTTAGCCAAACAAAATACAAACCCAACACAAAAAATATGATTTAATATGATATTTATTATTAAACAAGTTCACTGATTTCATAAGAAACGAGGCTATGCCGAGTTTCGTATGATATCAGTCAACGAGTTAAATAAATATCATATTAAATCATCACAAATGTTAGATTCTATTTATTACATAAGCATAGCATAGCATTGCATAATCACATACATTGAAGCTATACTGGTCACCAACCTGTTTTCTGTAATGAGACAATTTGCATATCTACAGTGAAATCACGATGGCTCGAAAGACCACGGGCGTGCACATTTTTTTTGAGTGATCGCATCTTTCGAGCCATCGCCGTATGTCATTGATCGCAATCAACAACGTTAAGGATCAAATTGCACCACTTTATGCAATTAACTGCACTTGCGGCTCGGCCTTTGATCGTAATAAGGCGGACGCGGAGGTGTGAAAATTAGCCAAACACAAACTTCGACATAACTTTCGAGTCATCGTATAGCAAAATAGCAAGAAATGTGTCCGCGGGGCTTGGACAAATGTTTTCAGGGATCGCATTTTTCGAGGAGTTGCATTTTCAGCCATTGCATGTAAAATACATTAAACATATAGTGAAAATTATCGGGACCGCGACGCTATTTCTAGCGAGCCCGACATTACGAACCATCGCATTTTGAGCCATCGCGATTTCACTGCGAGTGCCCGTTTTATGCAATAAGTGCATAACATAGTATCATGCACGGAAATACAACTTACGCCGCTTGTGTTTCTTGTTCTTTTTTGGTTTTGGTGTCTTTTCTTCCTGTTTCTGTCTTTCCTGCAAATTAACCCATTGGAATCTAAGGATATAATACTTTTTGTTGAAAACAAATCTGATTATTTTGTAAATTTCTCAATACCAATAGCCTATTTCACCAAAATTGCAGAGTATACTTATCTTGCTAAGTACACTTTGAGGGAGAAATTTGTTATTATACGGAAGTTATTACATTATCACAGCCATTTTGGCTGTGATAATATAATAAATTCAGAATAATAATTATGTATATGCAGTTGTTAGCTCTATATGAAATATTGCATTTCGGGAAAAATAAATGATTACACCCTCAAAGTATACTTAGCTAGATAAGTATGCTTAGCAATTTGGTGAGTTAGGCTACAGATGGTAGCGACCCTCATGTCGAGCCCGACGAGGAATTTCATGGTTTCAGAGTTTATTTATTTGAAGTTTGCAGTAAGGGTTGTGGAGATATAATGTATGCAAAAGCTTTAACGCAAACTTTAAAGTAATTTGACCTTGATCGTGGGCAAGTGGGCCGCATGGGTGGGCTATAGAATGACAATATGGATGATAAAAAATAATTATTTGAAGTTTGCAATAAATCGGAGTAAGTGTTGTGGAGATACATGTATAAGGTATGTACAAAAGTTAACACAAATTTAAAGTAATTTGACCTTGGGCATGTGGACCACATGGGTATGCTATAGAATGAAAATATGGATGATGAAAAGGAAGTATTGGAAGTTTGAGGTAAATTGGAGTAACGATTGTGGAGATATAATGTATGTAAACTCTTTAACGCAGATTTTATAACGCAAACTTCTAAGTCATTTGACCTTGACCTTGGGGCACAGGAGCCCCATGAGTGGGACATAGAATGAACATATGGATGATGACCAAGAAGCATACGAAATTTCAAGCAAATCTGACTTACGGTTACAGATATACAATGTAGTAGGTATCTGAGAACATTAACGCAAATTTTGAAGAAAAAAATTAACACAAATTTCGAAGCCATTTGACCTTGACATTGGGCACAGGGGCCGCATACAGCATGCATATATGGATGATGACTAATAAGCAGATGAAGTTTCAAGTGAATCTGATTTAAGGTATTTAACGCAGATTTCGGACGGACGGACGGACGGATACACAGACACACGGACGTTATTGTGGTCACTACATGTATGTCTCGTTGGGATTTGATGAGCCTAAACTAGGGTTTGAGCTCCAAACCATGGTTTAAGGAATTATTGTGCATTTGGCTTGCCATAGCTTTCCACAAACGGGCTCGACAAAAAGTATATTTGAACCGGTTCAAATGAGTTGTGACACCATATACATTCGAAAAGAACTAAATAACCTAAATAACTGGAATGGACTGTGATATGTTAATTGCAGGACTGAGCAATCCAGTAGTCACATAATGCTTTTCAGACGAGCTCATTTATAAGAAGGGGGTGTTTTTCCAATTAATATAAAAAGTACTTAAAAAGTAAAAAAGCACCCCATTCTTATAGTCAGAAAATCATTTTTTGATGTTTGGATTGGTCCTTAGAATAACATATCACAGTCCATTCCAGTTCTTTAGGGTTGAAAGGGTTAAATAATCACTCTTTTTTACAGTTTTTTAATAATATTTTAGGGGCAGCACGGCACCGCCGAAGCCTAACCAGAATGTTCTGTCTTATAAGTAAATCGCCCATCATTACAGACATAATATTCTGGTTACACCGGAGACATGCATGGCATGGCACCATGCTAAAACAGGCTCTGGGAAGCAGTAACAGAACACCGTAAACAATCGTACCATTAGAGCCCTGTCTGCCTGCGTCCCTTCCAGCCATTCACCATCGGGATCATTTGAATTGTCCATATCTGCCACTTTTTTAAACTCCTCAATGATACAGACGGCCTTCGCAAGTCGAACTTTGTCGTCTTGTGTCTGGAATACATGTGACTAGATACAAACACGTGTATCCATATGACGTTTTTGTTGAATGGACGTAAAATAACACATTCAATCAAACCAATGAACCCAGTTTTGCCATATCTCGGCCTAACTGAGTGTCTGTCAGGCTATGTAGATGTGATTAGGGTGATCAGCCAGATTTACAGTGGAACCTCTCTAAACTTGACAACCTGGGCCGTCCCATCTTTAGGCCACGATGTGACAAAACCAGGCTTATTGGCTTGATTCAATGGGGTTTTACGCCTGTGCAACAGCAAGGTCGTCAGGAATACAGGAATACAGCTGTATGGGAGAAGATTATAAACATAATAGTGAAAATAGTAAAATTTGAAACATATTTACATTTGCATTGCCAATAGAACACACTGGCCGTGACTAGAGTTATGGGGCTAATGGGATTTGAGACCATTGTAGACACTGAGAATTAGCTGACTCATGTAGCTTGATAATGATTGTTATTGCTTTACAGGTGTTTCATTGATAGAATGGCAACAGTGTGTATCCTGAACAAACTGTACAGATGAAACATACATGTACTAGCCAAGAGTATATAATTAACAGATAATTGACAAAGACCGGTACAAATAGACAAACGTTAAATTTTTCAGAAAATGTCCAGATTATCATTAGGAGAAGTATATTAAAACTCCTCATGAATCTCACTGGAGCTTAAAGTGACTTCGTCTCAAATGGTAACTCTGAAGCTACATTTCACAAAACTGTAGAGATATATCGGTGCATATTATATGAGCACCTTCACAACTTGTCCTTGGTCATAAACATGCATTTGTCAGCTTAATCATCGCATCGATAAGACCCGTTTTCCTATGGTGGGTCACAATTGAGTAACTGTGGTAATTTCTGTAAATGATGCTGAAAGTAGATATAATTTCCATACGAAATGCGGAATTATACTCAACATTTGCTCTGACAATTTCGTCAACGTTTGATGTCCTTTATGGAAAATATTGTAAATGTCGCACATGTTCTCTGGTACGAAATCAATCACATGCCATGTCTCAAATTACAAGTAATCAAACCTTGGCATAATCCAGGGCGAGGCAGATCTTGCTGAATGACAGGTCATACTTGTGCTGGACAAATAACGACTTTGCCCAGATCTCCAGCGCTTCCACATTGTTGTATTCACAGTATTCTGTGAGTACTGAAATCATAGACAATGGCATGTTATTGTGATGAAATCATAGACAATGGCATGTTATTGTGATGAAATCATCGACAAGGGCCTGTTGTTGTGATTAAATCATGGACAAGAGCCTGTTATTGTGATGAAATCATAGACAATGGCCAGTTATTGTGATGAAATCATAGACAAGGACCAGTTATTGTGATTAAATCATAGACAATGGCATGTTATTGCAATCAAATCAGAGATATGGCCAGTTATTGCGAAGAAGGCATCGACAAGGGCCAGTTATTGTGATGAAAGCATAGAAAAGGGCCAGTTATTGTGATGAAAGCATAGACAAGGGCCAGTTATTGTGATGAAATCATAGACAAGAGCGTGTTATTGTGATGAAATCATAGACAGGGCCAGTTATTGTGAGGAAGGCATCGACAAGAGCCTGTTATTGTGAGCAAATCTAGACTGTTATTTTGATGAAATCATCGACAAGTGTCGGTTATTGTGATGAAATAATAGACAAGGGCAAGTTATTGTGAGCAAATCACAGACTGTTATTGTGATGGAATCATAGACACGGGCCGGTTATTGTGAGTAAATCATAGACAAGGGTCTGTTATTGTGATGAAATCATAGACAATTGTCGGTTATTGTTATGAAATCATAGACAAGGGCCTATTATCGTGAGGAAGTCATATACAAGGGCCAGATATTGTGATGAAATAATAAACAAGGGCAAGTTATTGTGAGCAAATCAAGACTGTTATTTTGATCAAATCAAGGACAATGACCTGTTATTGTGACGAAGGACAAGGGCCAGTTATTGTGATGAAATAATAGACAAGGGCAAGTTATTGTGAGCAAATCAAGACTTTTATTGTGATCAAATCAAGGACAATGACCTGTTATTGTGACGAAGGACAAGGGGCTGTTATTGAGATGAAATCATAGACAATGGGCCTGTTATTGTGATGAAATCATATACAACGGCCAGTTATTGTGATGAAATCATAGACAAGGGCAAGTTATTGTGAGCAAATCAAGACTGTTATTGTGATCAAAACAAGGACAATGACCCGTTATTGTGACGAAGGACAAGGGGCTGTTATTGAGATGAAATCATAGACAATGGGCCTGTTATTGTGATTCAATCACAGACAAGGGCCAGTTATTGTGATGAAATCATAGACAAGGGCCAGTTATTGTGACAAAATCATAGACAAGGGCATGTGATTGTGATGAAATCATAGACAATGGCCTGTTATTGTGAGGAAATCATAGACACGGGTCTTTATTGTTCGTAAATGATAGACAAGGGCCAGTTATTGTGAGTAAATCATAGATAGGGGCCTGTTATTGTGAGGAGATCATAGACAAGGGTCTGTTATTGTGAGGAAATCATAAGACAGGGGCCTGTTATTGTGAGGAAATCATAACCAAGCGCATGTTATTTTGATGAAATCATAGACAATCGTATATTATTGTGATGAAATCATAGACACGGGCCTGTTAGGGACAAGGGCCAGTTATTATGATGAAATCATACACAAGGGACATTTATTGTGTGGAAATAATGCACAAGGGCCAGTGAAATGCTATTGTGAGGGACTCATAGACAAGGGCCAGTTAGTGTGATGAAATCATAGACAATGGCCTGTTATTGTGATAAAATCATACACAAGCGCCTGTTATTGTGATAAAATCATAGACAAGGGCTTCTTATTGTGATGAAATCATAGACACGGGCCTGTTAGGGACAAGGGCCTGTTATGGTGATGAAATCATAGACAAGGGCCTGCCATTGTAATGAAATCATAGACAAGGCCCTGTTATTGTGACGAAATCATAGACAAGGGCCTGTTATTCTGATGTAATCATAGACACGGGCTAGTTATTGTGAGGAAATCATAGACTAGGGAAAGTTATTGTGATGAAATCATTGACGAGGGCCTGTTATTATGATGAAATCATAGACACAGGCCATTTATTGTGAGGAAATCATAGACAAGGGCCAGTTAGTGCGATGACATCATAGACAAGGACCTGCTAATGTGATGTATTCATAGACAATGGCCTGCTATTGTGATGAAATCATAGACAATGGGGTATGTTATTGGGCTGAAATCATAGACAATAGCCTGTTATTGTGAGAACACCGTGGACAAGGACCTGTTGTTGGTGATGAGATGAAATCATAGACAATGGCCTGTTATTGTGAGAAAATCATACACACGGGCCTGTTATAGTGAGGAAATCATAGACACGGGCCACTTATTGTGCTGAAATCATAGAAAATGGCCTTTCATTGTGAGGAAATCATAGACAAGGGCATGCTATTGTGATGAAATCATAGACAAAGGTATATTATTGTGATGAAATAACGAACAAGGGTCTGTTATTGTGATGAAATCACGGACAATGACCTGTTATTGTGATTAAATCATAGACAAGGGCCTGCTATTATGGTGAAATCATAGAGAAAGGTATTTTATTATGATGAAATCATGAACAAGAGTCTGTTATTGCGATGACATCTCTGACAATGGCCTGTTATTGTGATGAAATCATAGACAATGGCCCATTATTGTGATGAAATCATGGACAAGGCCTGTTATTGTGATGAAATCTCTGACAAGGGCCTCTTATTGTGATGAAATCATAGACAATTGCCCGTTATTGTGATGAAATCATGGACAAGGTCATGCTATTGTGATGAAATCATAGACAAAGGTCTGTTGTTGTGATGAAATCATAGACAAGGGCCTGTTATTGTGATGAAGTCATAGACAAGCACCTGTTATTGTGATGAAATCATAGACAAGTGCCTCTTATTGTGAGTAAATCACAGACAAGGGCATGCTATTGTGATGACATCATAGACAAAGGTATGTTATTGTGATGACATCACGAACAAGGGGTTGTTATTGTGATGAAATCATGGACAAGGGTCTGTTATTGTAATAAAATCATAGACAAGGGCTTCTTATTGTGATGAAATCATAGATACGGGCCTGTTAGGGACAAGTGCCTCTTATTGTGAGTAAATCACAGACAAGGGCATGCTATTGTGATGAAATCATAGACAAAGGTCTGTTATTGTGATGACATCACGAACAAGGGGCTGTTATTGTGATGAAATCACGAACAAGGATCTGTTATTGTAATAAAATCATAGACAAGGGCTTCTTATTCTGATGAAATCATAGACACGGGCCTGTTAGGGACAAGGGCCTGTTATGGTGATGAAATCATAGACAAGTGCCTGCTATTGTGAAGAAGTCATAGACAAGGACCTGTTATTATGATGAAATCATAGACAAGGGCCTGTTATTCTGATGTAATCATAGACACGGGCTAGTTATTGTGAGGAAATCATAGACTAGGGAAAGTTATTGTGATGAAATCATTGACGAGGGCCTGTTATTATGATGAAATCATAGACACAGGCCATTTATTGTGAGGAAGTCATAGACAATGGGCCAGTTAGTGCGATCATAGACAATGGGGTATGTTATTGGGCTGAAATCCTAGACAAGAGCCTGTTATTGTGAGGACACCCTAGACAAGGACCTGTTGTTGGTGATGAGATGAAATCATAGACAATGGCCTGTTATTGTGAGAAAATCATACACACGGGCCACTTATTGTGCTGAAATCATGGAAAATGGCCTTTCATTGTGAGGAAATCATAGAAAAGGGCATGCTATTGTGATGAAATCATAGACAAAGGTATATTATTGTGATGAAATAACGAACAAGGGTCTGTTATTATGATGAAATCACAGACAATGGCCTGTTATTGTGATTAAACCATAGACAAGGGCCTGCTATTGTGGTAAAATCATAGACAAAGGTATTTTATTATGATGAAATCATGAACAAGGGTCTGTTATTGTGATGACATCTCTGACAACGGCCTGTTATTGTGATGAAATCATAGACAATGGCTCATTAATGTGATGACATCATGGACAAGGCCTGTTATTGTGATGAAATCATAGACAAGGGCCTGTTGTTGTGAGGAAATCATAGACAAGGGCCAGTTATTGTGATGAAATCATAGACAGGGGCCTGCTATTGTGATGAAATCATAGCCAACGGCCTGTTATTGTGATGCAATCATACACAAATGTCAGTTAGTGTGATGAAATTATAGACAAGGGCCTGTTATTGTGATGAAGTCATAGACAAGGACCTGTTATTGTGATGAAATCATAGAAAAGGGCCTGTTGTTGTGAGGAAATCACAGACAAGGGCATGATATTGTGATGAAATCATAGACAAGGGCCTGTTATTGTGATGAAGTCGTAGACAAGGACCTGTTATTATGATGAAATCATAGACAAGGGCCTGTTATTGTAAGGAAATCACAGACAATGGCATGCTATTGTGATGAAATCATAGACAAAGGTCTGTTATTGTGATGACATCACGAACAAGGGTCTGTTATTGTGATGAAATGACGGACAAGGGTCTGTTATTGTAATAAAATCATAGACAAGGGCCTGTTATTGTGATGAAGTCGTAGACAAGGACCTGTTATTGTGATGCAATCATAGACAAGGGCCTGTTATTGTAAGGAAATCACAGACAAGGGCATGCTATTGTGATGAAATCATAGACAAAGGTCTGTTATTGTGATGACATCACGAACAAGGGTCTGTTATTGTGATGAAATGGCGGACAAGGGTCTGTTATTGTAATAAAATCATAGACAAGGGCCTGCTATTGTGGTGAACTCATAGACAAAGGTATGTTATTGTGAGGAAATCATAGACAAGGGTGTGTTATTGTGATGAAATCACGGACAAGTGCCTGTTATTGTGATGAAATCATGAACAAGGGTATGTTATTGTGATGAAATCACGGACAAGTGCCTGTTATTGTGATGAAATCATGAACAAGGGTTTGTTATTGTGATGAAATCACGGACAAGGGTCGGTTATTGTAATAAAATCATAGACAAGGGCCTGCTATTGTGGTGAACTCATAGACAAATGTATGTTATTGTGAGGAAATCATAGACAAGGGTGTGTTATTGTGATGAAATCACGGACAAGTGCCTGTTATTGTGATGAAATCATGAACAAGGGTTTGTTATTGTGATGAAATCATAGACAATAGCCCATTATTATGATGAAATCATGGACAAGGACCTGTTATTGTGATGACATCATGCACAAGGGTCTGTTATTGTGATGAAATCTCTGACAAGCGCCTGTTATTGTGATGAAATCATAGACAATAGCCCATTATTTTGATGAAATCATGGACAAGGGCCTGTTATTGTGATGACATCATGCACAAGGGTCTGTTATTGTGATGAAATCATAGAAAATAGCCCATTATTGTGATAAAATCATGGACAAGGGCCTGTTATTGTGATAACATCATGAACAAGGGTCTGTTATTGTGATGAAATCTCTGACAAGGGCCTCTTATTGTGATGAAATCATAGACAATTGCCCGTTATTGTGATGAAATCATGGACAAGGGCCTGTTATTTTGATGAAATCATTGACAAGGGCATGTTATTGTTATGAAATCATGGCCAAGGGCCAGTTATTGTGATGAAATCATTGACAAGGGCCTTCTATTGTGATGAAATCATAGCCAATGGCCAGTTATTGTGAGGAAATCATAGACAAGGGCCTGTTATTGTGATGATAACATGGACAAGGGCCTTCTATTGTGATGAAATCATAGCCAATGGCCAGTTATTGTGAGGAAATCATAGACAAGCGCCTGTTATTGTGACGAAATCATAGACAAGGGCCTGTTATTGTGATGACAACATGGACAAGGGCCTGTTATTGTGATGAAATCATGGCCAAGGGCCAGTTATTGTGATGAAATCATAGAGAAGGGCCTTCTATTGTGATGAAATCATAGCAAATGGCCAGTTATTGTGAGGAAATCATAGACAAGCGCCTGGTATTGTGATGAAATCATAGACAAGGGCCTGTTATTGTTATGAAATCATAGACAATGACCTCTTATTGTGATGAAAACATGGTCAAGGGCCTGTTATTGTGATGAAATCATGGACAAGGGCCTGTTATTGCGATGATATCATAGACAGTGGCCTGTTATTCTTAGGAGAACTTAGACAAGGGTCTTTTATTGTGATGAAATCATAGACAAGTGCCTGTTATTATGAAGAAATCATAGACAATGGCCTGTTATTGTGAGGAAATCATAGACAAGGGCCAGTTATTGTGATGAAATCATATACAAGGGCATGTTATTGTGATGAAATCATATACAAGGGCCCGTTATTGTGAGTAAACCATGACAAGGGTCTGTTATTGTGATGAAATAATAGACAAGGACCTGTTATTGTGATGAAATCATAGACACGGGCCTGTTATTGTGAGGAAACCATGACAATGGCCTGTTATTGCGATGAAATCATAGACAATGTCCTGTTATTGTGATGCAATCATAGACAATGGCATGTAAACAGTATGTGATCAGCAGAACACACAGTATGTTGGTATGAAGGTCAGCTCAATGGTTGCCAAATACATACAACTAGATGGTCGGTAAATCCGACTAATGCTCCCCGATGATGCCGGGATTGAAATTCAAAGCCCTTGACCCTGGGTATTGGTGTAGTATGCTTATTGATCACAATAAATGGTGATAAATGTGTATATGAAGTTTCACATTATAATCTCAATTGGTCATTTGACCTTGGACTCATGGACAACATGGGTATACAATGACAATATGGACGGTGGTCAATGTGTACAATGTATATGAAAGTTCAAGTTGATATCCCAAGCAGTCACAGAGATATAGCAATTTAAAAAACTTTAACGTAAGCTTTAAAAAATGTATATTGTCATTTGACATTGGGCTCCTGTGCAGCATAGGTAGGGTATACAATGAAAATATGAATGGTGATCAATGTGTATATGAAGTTTCAAATTGATATAGTAAACGGTCACAAAGAGCAATTTGAAAAACTTTAACGTAAAACTTTATCAAAAAGTTTAAAGTCATTTGACCTTGACCTTTGGTTCCTGGGCAGCATACGTTTCGCATACAATGAAAATATGGATGGTGATCAATGTGTATATGAAGTTTCACATTATAATCTCAATTGGTCATTTGACCTTGGACTCCTGGACAGCATGGGTAGGGTATACATTGACAAGTTGATATCCCAAGCAGTTGCAGAGATATAGAAATTTGAACAACTTTAACAAAATGTTTAGTCATTTGACCTTGGGCTCCTGTGAAGTATGGGAAGGGTATAAAACTGAAAATATGGATGGATGGTGACAGTCACAGAGATATAGCAATTTGAAAAACTCGGACGGCGGACGCCGGACAAAGCGGTAACCATATGCTCCCATGAAACAATTTTTCGGGGAGCATAACAAGTAAAGTTTGTTTATTATAGTGTCAACCCTATTGAAACGGCCAGTCATATTTGACTTATGAGACACTCTGTCGAACAATTAGTACTTGCCAATTCATATCCTTTATGTAAGGCACCTGGCAGGATGGCAATTGGTACCCTTATATTTTAACTAGCTGTCGGCTAACCAACCAGCCACATCAGTCCGAGCGGAGGCTCGAACCTTCGACTTCCCAGTTGCGAGGCGGATGCCTTATCCACTAGGCCATTTATTTATTTATTAATGTTTAATGGCCTGTCAACAGAAACGTTCATTTTAGGCCAGATTAACGGGGTCGATTACCGTATTTCACCTGTACGGATGGGGCGGAATATCCCTAAATCAGAATTGAATATTTACATAAAAAATAATTATGTATTCAGCCGTGAAATTAGAATAACCTGATATGGTCCTCACCATACCAGGGAAACTTAGCCCCGCTTCCTAAATGAAATAGGATTTGGACTAAGCTTACAACTTTTATGATGGGTATAACCGGATTCAACTATCATGTACGAGAAAGCCAAAAATATATCTGAGAGCCAAACCAAGGATTAAGAGTATCCGTCATATGCACTGATGTGGGACAAGGATATTCCATGCGAGCTTCAGAATATGTAGTCAGAAACGAGGGTGAAATATCCTTGTCCCACGCCAGTGCATATGATGGATACTTTTTTTCGCGCCTATGTAGAACATAGTTGCGAATCTTAAAATATTTGTCTGACCCATAATAAAACTCAACTTTTTATTTATTGGATTTATGTGACTTTTGATACGTCCAACGTGTTCGCCATGTTAACAAATGGGTTAAAACAAAGTTTTCACCTACGAATTGAACGTTAATGCCAGTTCAGTGGAGTGTTTACACATTATTATCAAATTAATGTCAAATGTCATCATTCAATCCAGGCGACGCCAAAATGTACGTCACACAAGGTTGACGTCATCATACGTAAAACGACGTCATGATGCTATGACTTGATAATAAACAAGTCAACAACCATTGAAAAGTCATGCAGAGCATGATGTTATTAGCCGATCAAATCAGGGTTCAATATATGTCCACATTTTAGTAGTTACCGAATCTCATGGAAAAGTGAGAGAAGTGTTGATTTCACCTGAATAGTGACTACATAACCACATTCGAACAAAATCAAAATTTGACCATTTGGCGGCCATCTTGAATGACATAATGACTCCATTTTGAAAAAATATATGACAGCGATCGGCTGATCGATACCTTCGATTTGATATATTACATGACCACATTTGAACAAAATCAAAAATTGACATTTTGGTGGCCATCTTGAATGACATAATGACTTAATTTCAAGAAACATTATATGACAGCGATCGGCTCATCGATACTTTCGATTTGGCATATTACATGACCACATTTGAACAAAATAAAAATTTGACCTTTTGACGGCCATCTTGAATGACATAATGACTTCATTTTGAGACTAGATGGCCGCGGCCTGCATGTCGCGCCTTGGGGCTAGGCATGGACACTAAAAAAAAGAGATATAGTAGACGGAAAATATTTAACCAAAAAACTATAACCGGACACACGTACGTACGGACGTACGCCAAAGTGCCGACTATATCGCCCTTTCCGCAAGCGGGTGCGACAAAAACTTTCACCAAAAATTTCAAAGTAATTAGACCTTGACATTGGGCACAGGGGCCGCACGGGAGGGGGGTAGAATGAAAATATAGATGATGATAAACAGCCATGTGAAGGTTGCAGGTAATTGGCAAAGCAGGTGCATAGATATAGTACATGAAAAGACTTTAACCAAAAACTTAAAAGTAATTAGACCTTGACATTGGGCACAGGGGCCGCATGGGAGGAGGATAGAATGAAAATATGGATGATCTTGGATTCGTCGTTCGAAGGATTTAACCTTTCCACGGCGGCCATCTTGGATTCAGGTCGACTTTCTTTTAACAACTTTGAAAAGGCTTCACCTAAGGACCATGCCGGTAAAGTTTGGTGTCCATTGAATGACTTCATTTTGAGACTAGATGGCCGCGGCCTGCATGTCGCGCCTTGGGGCTAGGCATGAACACTAAAAAAAGAGATATAGTAGACGTAAAAACTTTAACCAAAAAACGTTAACCGGACACACGTACGTACGGACGGACGTACGCCAAAGTGCACAGGGGCCGCACGGGAGGGGGACAGAATGAAAATATAGATGATGATAAACAGCCATGTGAAGGTTAAAGGTAATGGGCAAAGCAGGTGCATAGATATAGTACATGAAAAAACTTTAACATAAAACTTAAAATTAATTAGACCTTGACATTGGGCAT
Organism: Conchocele bisecta; assembly: GCA_029237695.1. NCBI lineage: Eukaryota > Metazoa > Mollusca > Bivalvia > Lucinida > Thyasiridae > Conchocele > Conchocele bisecta. The sequence continues at coordinate 59,261,515 of CM055268.1, forward strand.
TGTGATTTTGTACTTAAGAAGATGTTCAATATCGCATGACAAGAATTCCGCCAAGCGGTATCGCGCCTGCCGAGGCATTTTACCATAACATAATCATGGGAATGTGCTAAAGTAAGCATCACAAAAAAAAAGTCAGATAAGTGCATGCTTAAAAAATGAAAAAGATCAAGGTTGAAGAAACGTTTGACATAAAAGAATGGCTAAGTGTTTCCATAACCATGTGAAGGTCAAAAAGGACAAGGTCGTGTTAATGGCGGCATGAGTGTGTACCAAATGCTTGCATGTATCAAGTGTCCAATCATTGAAGCAATCCATCAGATAACATTAATGTTATACGATGATGACGAAACATGTACAAACTTTTTGTCGCAAAAAAATGACTACATTGTAAGTGTTTTCGCAAACATGTGAAGATAAAAAAGTTCCGCATGGTCACCTTTATGAAGTGTCCAAATATTGAAGCAATCTGTTAAAGGTACATGCCCACGCAGCAGGTTATACTGTACAACTACTTTTCATTTTCTGTCATGCCTTATATATATGAGCCATTTGTCTACCCACTAACGAGTTATTTTTAATTACGGCGCGTGTTAATTGGTGTTAAATCGCATTTTATATGCCGCGACCAGAAAGGGTATTTTCCGACGTCGTACTATTTTTACCAACACGCGTCACGTGACACGGTCAATCATATCATATATTTGACATGCGCAGTGAAGTATCGGAAGTTGAGAACAAAAATCTCTGTTCGAGTCCAAATCTAAATCTCCACGCAACTCTTTCCATTTGGTGATCTGGTCGCCAATATTAACCACTCTCTCTCTCTCTCTGTACTGCCTGTCCCGCAGACATTTCGCCTTTTTTTTGGCCGACGCCGTTTCATACAATTTCCGTCCTGGACATTTCGACATGTTGATATTCTTGTTTACATATTGGGAAACCTACTGGCGCGCGTAGTATACTGCGCATGCGCACCGCAAGCCGTGATGTGAAAGTCGTCGTCTCCGCACATTATCAAAATAGACTGTTACCGCCGCGCGTCGCTAACAGTAAATTGATAATTAATACATGATTATATTTGTATAGCGGGCACTCGTAATTTTTAGAACTGGTGGAATAGTGACATAATTATACACTTATTTAATTCCTATAAAGAACATTTTGTGCCTACTGCGTGGGCATGTACCTTTAAGTAATACAAAAATTATATCATGATGAAGAAATTTGCAGAAACATTTTGACGCAAAGAAATGGCTAAGTGTTCCCGCAAAAATGAGAAGGTAAAAATGTCAAGGTCATGTTAATGGCAGCATGAGTGTGTTCCAAATGCTCACATATATCAAGTGTCCAAATATTGAAGCAATCGGTCAAGTAATATGAATGTTATACTATGATGACGAAGCTTGTACAAACTTTTTGATGTAAATGGCTAAGTGTTTCTGCCAAAACTGACGGCAAAAAAGGTCAAGGTCATGTTAACCGCGGCATGAGTGTGTTCCAAATGCTCACATGTATGAAGTGTCCAACTATTGAAACAATCCGTTAAGTAATATTAATGTTATACTGTCATGACGAAGCTTGTACAAACTTTTTTACATTTCGGACAACGACGGAAAAAGCGGCGACTATAGCATTTGCGACAAAAACTGTTTAGAAAATCCACAATATTTTCCGCAAATGACAAAATGTTCTGGGCAAATGCCGAATTTTATTAGTTAAAGGATTTTTACCTGCATGACAAACCAGCCGCACAACCGCATGGTCATCCTGTAATAGATGTCACAAACACGTTGTTAGACAGTCCTGTAATAGATGTCACAAACACATTGTTAGACAGTCATGTAATATATGTCACAAACACATTGTTAGAGAGTCCTGTAATAGATGTCACAAACACGCTGATAGACAGTCAAGTAATAAATTTCGCAAACACATTGTTAGACAGTCCTGTAATAGATGTCACAAACACGCTGCTAGACAGTCAAGTAATAGATTTCGCAAACACATTGTTAGACAGTCCTGTAATAGATGTCACAAACACGCTGCTAGACAGTCAAGTAATAGATTTCGCAAACAAATTGTTAGACAGTCCTGTAATAGATGTCACAAACACGTTGCAAAAGATTCCTGTAATAGACATCATAAACACCTTGTTATACAGTCCCATAATATATGTCAGAAACACATTGTTAAACAGTCCTGTAACTTATAGATGTCACAGACACGTTGTTAGACAGTCATGTAATAGATGTCACAAACACGTTGTTAGACAGTCGAGTAATAGATGTCGCAAACACATTGTTAGACAGTCCTGTAATAGATGTCACAAACACGTTGTTAGAACAAACACATAGTTAGACAGTCCTGTAATAGATGTCACAAACACGTTGTTAGACAGTCAAGTAATAGATGTCGCAATCACATTGTTAGACAGTCCTGTAATAGATGTCACAAACACGTTGTTAGAGAGTCCTTTAATAGACGTCACAAACACCTTGTTATAAAGTCCCATAATATATGTCAGAAACACATTGTTGGACTGTCCCGTAACATATGTCACAAACACGTTGTTAGACAGTCTTGCAATAGATGTGACAAACTCGTTGTTAGACAGTCCTGTAATAGATGTCACAAACACATTGTTAGACAGTTCAGTAATAGACAGAGTATTCCAAATTATGAAGATTGTGTCAACATCCGCTGTACTTATCAAAGCGATTAATTGTCCCGCGAATGGTCCCTGCCACCCGTGCACTGCGACCGAGAATGTCGGTAATAAGCCAAACATAACGCGGGGCTTGGAGGGTTTGTGCGGCCAGTGTAGATCCAGATCAACCTGTGCATCCGCGCCGTCTGAGCAGGATCTGCATCTTTCACCATTCCATCAATGAAACACATTAATAATCAATATATATCGTATTTAGACTACAGGAGTGTTATATTTGACCTACACTGGTCACAAATCACACAAACTATTCCATTCGGCTTATATTTAAGGGTGGGAATTGGCTCGAACACCTTCCATACCCGGTTCTTTGGAACTGTAGAAAGCATCCTGATGTACATTATTCCATGTCTGTCAAACTGGGCTCAACCAATCAGCTTGGAATAGGTGTGGCCTCGCGGATTCAATATACACCTGCCGCATTATTGTTGACATCCGGCGGGCAACCGTTTGAAATAGCTTCACACGCCTGTCACTGATTAGGAGTCAAAACAATGGATTCAACCAATCAGAATAGAATAGCTGCATGAAGCTTCGTTGATTTCAGAATACACCTTTCCCAAAATTCACTTCCCTATTTGCCTGCGGTCAAATCATCGGGTAAGTTGTTTGCTATGCCGAACTACTACGGACATCCGGCGGCACCCGTTTGAATGTAGATACACACACGTGTCACTGATTATGGAAGGTTAAAATAAAGAATTCATTTCAACTTGAAATTGTCAAAACACAAGTACGCTGAAGTGACGCATATATGCACAGCATTGCAAAATCAATTTACTAAATGTCGGAGATTATGCCAGCATTTTGTAAAAAAAAATAATATCATTTTAACATTTAATTCCTCATTTTGTTCTGATTCTCGGCTGTCTGTTTGACCGTGAATTACAATCGACTTCCGCACAGATCGTCATCACAGACGATTGCAACCAACGTATAAATAATCCAAGTATAACTAGGCGAAGGAAAATAACGATTGACGTATATATTAAACGACAAAAACGAAGAAACTATGCAACAATTAAATGATGTCCGTAAATCCAAACGATAGTATATAGCAGGTTTTGAGCTGACGTCATGCAGGGTATATTCCTGTTACTAAAAATAGCTGGCCGTCAGCTTCTTGCTTCGGCGAAGAGCGTATTTATATACATGATTTACATTGCTCGGTGTGTATCAATAATAATGATTATCGGTATTTACTGACAATATCTGATGGGGAAAGAATGTGTGGTATTTGGTTGTACTAACAGAGATCTCATTTGGTATTTTATTCTCGCTTCGTCTCAAAATCGTGTTTTGGCAGCACAGTAGAATCGTCTCAAGCTGAGACGATTCTAATGTGTTTCGAAAACATGATTTTAAATAGGAAAATATTTAAAATCAGCAGATGACAATTTTCTTTTTCATCGTTCTAAGGGTTAAAAGTCTTTGGGCTACGATACAACGTATTAAATATGAAAAGTCATGCAGAGCATGATGTTATTAGCCGATCAAATCAGGGCAAAGTGTATCGAACATATGTAGGTGTCTCTGGTAACATTGTCAATGGTAAACTATTTTCGACCACAGTTCTGTACCCAGCGTTGACATTTTTCTCGATTTTGTGCAGGTTTTGGAAACCCGTTCCCAAATCCATCCAATAGCAGCAATGCCATAGCAGCAATGTTTTGTTGTCACCATTATGTTGCGAAATATTCCAGCGTAACACCTGTACTGTATGCTCTATTTATCTACAAATTACACTCCGCAATACACAAGGTTGTAGTCACTGTGTGTGTGTTTGTCCGAATTATGTGGCAGCATGCGAGTGGGCGGAGCTACCAGGGCTATATATAGCTAGCGGTTACAGTGTCATCTAAAAATAGACGCAAGCTCCTGCGTATTCAGGCACATGCCCAGATTGGCCTAATGTGCCCTATCCGTGATTTTTTGCGCGATGTCGGCCGCAAGACAATCAATAATTTGCGGCATTGACAATAATTAAGGGGGATTGCCGCAATCGCGCGTGCTGGATGCATCCCTGCCATCCCTGCATGATACGTAAACAAATCAAAGTTGGCTATGAAGGGCAATTCTTCCTTTTGATTGGTGGAAAATTTTGTGAATATTAACTAGCGTCAAATGACGCGCATACGCGATCCAATGGGATAAACCCGAGATGCTGGGATAAACCCGAAAATGCTGGGGTTTACTAGTAAGGAGATTTTGAGCAGAGGTCGATTATAAATTAGCCGAATAAACACATTTTACGCGATTATACGTGGCTGAAACTTGTTCTGTTTAATAAATAAAAGCTTTAAATTAGCCCAATAATCGGCGTATGTTGGCGTATATGGCCATTAGAGCCAACTATGGACTTCAACAACAATAACTTCCGGGTTAAATCTCTTCAGGCGTTCAGCTCATTAAGTATTCAAAATTGTGTTATTTGGCTATAGTAAGTAAGTAAGTAATTTGTTTATTATAGTGACATGTGTTAAACGAAACAGGGAATATGTACAATATAATATTGACGAAAACACCCGGCCCTATGGACCTATATGTCACTTTCAAATGTTAGGTAACAAATGCATGTGTAAATATACAATATAAAATAAATAATTAGCACCTAGTTTGAGCAGTATATATCATGTATATGATTAAGTGTAGGTAAAGCTGAATTGGCCTTAATTTCGCGACGCCACATCTGCTTAATACAGGCATCTTGACGTCCCGGAATCAGGGCCACTTCACGTTCAAAGTTGTCAATTACATGATAACAGTTCAGACAATGATCGACATTCAAGTGTTGTATCATACAATGTAGTACCGTGAGTGTGACCTGTGGGTAACGGATTGCACAGATACAATTGCCTGAGGTAGGTTATTATCGATGTATAGTATTGACAATGAAGGACTATTTACCAGATTACTTAATATATGACTCACCAGATAAACGGGAATGTCTGCGCGTAAGACCATTGAAGCTCCAGGTCGGTAAGTGCACCCGTGCAATCTGATCAGGAGCAACGCTGTGAACAGTGTAGGCCCAGATCAAACTGTACCTATGTGCATTCTGATCAGGATCAACCCTGTTCACATCTTGGTCTGGTATCATTGGGCTAATAACCAACAATTTAGATTGTGATAGGAAATGCGACACAGTATAAACAATCAGGCACAGTTAATGTATGGATATTGGACGGGATTACTAGCTAGTCGGTGGAATGTTGTTGCATATAAATTTGTACATAACGTTGTCTCGCCACGACAGGAAGAGATTAAACGAACGTGTGAACAGTGTAGCCCCAGATATAAGTAAAGTTTTAAACGGAGATAATTGCCAAAAATGCAAACTTTATCGGTTGATGCAATTTGGAAGTGATACAGAAAAATTCGCGCTCGTAGATTACCGAATAGCGGAGAAAAGGGTTGCTACAAACTTTTTTCAGAATTCGATGGATAACCAACATATTAGCCGATCTATAAATAGATCGGCTAATAATAAGAGTAGTGTAACAACAGGTGTTGACCAAGAGGGAAACACAGAGTATATAAAGGCATGTATAATGTTGATATGCATGTTTAATAAAGAATCGAAAACTGTTGTGTCCACGGTGTCAGTGCAAGTAACTAAAGAGTCTGATTTACTGTGTCGTTGACATTCTCAAGGTGTGTGACCCAAGTAACTGACCTGCAATGGTCCAACTAATTTTCAGACCAATCAATTGTTAGAAAAAAGCATTTAGGTCAGTTCATTCATAAACAAATGGGTGTTTCCTAATGATAAAAGTACTTGCAAACAGTGCAGATCCTGACGATCATTATGAGCCGGTTCATCTGGATCTACATTGTTTGCAAACACCAAGAAAGAGGTCCGTGATGTGGAAAGGGTTAATAGTGGTGACCAGGTGGAAATAGTACCTCACATGTATTGGGAGAGGGTGACGGGATCATAAACACAGCTATACATGTCATTGCACTTACAATAGCCTGATTTGATACCAGATCCATTGTTAGCTAGATGTGCTATACGAAACAACAACTATTTCTGGTAATATACATGTGCTTATCATTGTATTTATGAGGTGGCAAGTTAAAATATATATATCAACAATCGGACCTGTTACCTGGATGTGTTATAATGAACAGTAACTATTTCTGGTACCACACAAGGGGTCCGTTTCACAAAGCTTCGTACGACTAAAATGATCGTAAGTGCAAATTTTGAATCATCTGGAAATTACAATTGATGAATGTACATCAATAAATGTAAATCCAATAATTGTTTACAAGAAAACAGTGTTAATGTGAAATTTACTTACTATCGTAATTCTGCACTTACGAACATTTTAGTCATACGAAGTTTAGTGAAACGGGCGCCAGTGTAATAACTAATTATATTGAAGTTATGATGTCACACATGTTCGATCACCAATATATTTACGGCGTGGCAAGTCAATAAATATACTTTACAATCAGACCTGTAGCCTGGATGTGTAACAATAAACCATAACTATTTCTAGTATTACACTACAGTAGGGTAATACATAATCATATCGAAGTCTAGTTGATGCCATAGTATTCAATATATTTATGAGGTGGCAGGTCAATAAACATACTATACAATCAGACCACAGGCATTCGGCGTGTTTCGGCTTTCATCGGTATAACACTCTCTCTCTCTCTCTCTCTCTCTCTCTATATATATATATATATATATATATATATATATATATAGGCTTCTAAGTTTGGTCGGACAAGACCTCGATCATCGTATCAAAACAAAATAACATGTTTAAAATAGTAATTTTCTATGGAATCTGGAACGGGTCTGGTAGCGATCTAGAGTTTTTTTCATACATAATCTTTTAGAAATATCTGTCTCTCGCATCCCTATGATCCAACTCTTTGACGTAGAGAGACACACTTGACATATTTTGCTGACTTGTCAAATCCAATGTAACGCTCCGTGAAGAAACACAATGGCCTGAATGGGCCACTGGCCGATCGATTGACGGCCAGCTATTTACGCATGCGCGAAAATGACGTCACGATCGGAATTCCCAAAACCTCCTATAGGAAACCTTTATCCACCAATCAGGTAAGCTGCACTACTGCTAAGTCACAGCGGTTATTTTTTATAGCGCCACCTCGCGCCAGTACGTCGCAGTAACAGGAGAGATAAGCGATGACGAATTCATTGCCTGGCTCAGTATATGCGCCAGATACGGTGCGGGACGAGAAATCTCAATATCACGAAAAATACAAACGAATCGGAAATCGGTTATTAGGGTCGCCTTTGTTGTTTTTAGAGCATTTTGAAGAAAATAAGTGATAGGTTGTAATGTGACCTTTAAGTTTGTCCAGTGGAGTACAATGCCAGATGCAATGGTCAACTGTATTATTTGGGGTGTGTGTGGCATTGAGTGAGTTGTGTTACATGTGCATGGGAGATGAACAGAAGTAGGTGAGTGGACACTTGTTGCGAGGTTTTGGACAGAGATGGACACATATTTGAGTTCTTATATACACAACTCATAAAGTGATTTCTGAGCAGTTTGTGGATCTTATGCCATTTCTGGATATACATTGTAACAGTGAATAGCTACTTCTGTGGTTACCGGAGACAGCTTACAGAGGCCTGTAGATTATACATAGGAAACGGGATGTTGACGGTGTTTAGTCAGGGTCATGTACGATGGCTCCATGTGTCTGCATCCGTAATCGAGCGTGATACAGCGTAGAGCCACACATGTCCTGATCTTGTAGGGAAGCCACTATCACCAATACATGTGCCGAGTGACATGACTTCAGTGATATTGTGATATCCTTTTGATAGTAGTACATGGCATATTGCGGGTATTTGTAACAGATCTGATCCAGTACTGAGAATCACAAATAACAACATTGAGACTGTATATGTACAGTAATTATGTGGGTAGCCATAGGACACATGCGCAGTTGGAGTGAACTATACTATCTGTGATAAAGGGACTCTTATAGTGTAAATAACTATAATACATGGTATAATTATTGCAGCCAGTCTTATAAGAAACCCCAAAGGAATGCTGAACGGTCAATCCCGTGACATTTGTTACTTAAATTCCAACTCATTGCTAGTGACTTTGGATTAACCTTTTTAACACCACAGACACTTTTGCAACTAATTTGCATATCTTTGAAAACAAAAACACCCCCTTTTCATAAATGGACTAGTCTGAAAATAATTTTGTGACAATTGGATTGTTTGCAAAATTAATTTATCAAAATCTATTCCAGTTATCCTGGACTGCTCATAATTAGAGACTCTAACGATATTAAACAACATGCGTAATAAATAATATAGTATAAACCGTTTTTATTAGTTACATGCAAATATAATCCAATTATCTGTATATATATTGCGTTTACTGGCTTCAAAAGCACGGAGAAATGCAATTGTTTACTTTCCAAACACGCTCGTCTACAAATGGCCGCCTCCAGCGTACCGTGAAAGGTCGCGACCTCTGACCCTATGACGTCATATGCTCTTCCGGTGTAGGTGCCCGGTTGGAAAACACCACAAATTGTGACTGCATAATGTACCATTGCGTTCAGGGGTCACGATACATATTGTTTCGAACTTAAATGATTAGACAAACGATTGACAACTTGGAAAATATAATTTGCTAGATTAAATAAATTAAACAATATGAAGTTTCAACTTGTTGGTTTTAATACTTTTTTAAAGTGGTAATGTTCTATTTTTGGAGTAAGCTATTTCAATCCCCTTCTGCATTGTGGTACTCGTCCACAATGGGAATAACAAAAACAGAGACGAGATTGCATATATCTGCTGATAAATGGAGGTATTGGACTGATGTGGACGAACTTAAAAGTGACAATTTAAAAGAAAATAGGTTAAGGTGGTGACTAAATGAAAATCCATATTCCTACATTATTAGTGCCTTTCTACCTACAAATATTACGTGACCTCCATCGATAAACATGTAAACAACATACGGGTTCAAGCGAACTAATTTATGTGTAAGTTTTCCTATCGAAATCCGGATTTTAATGGAGGGGGTTAATGGGATTAGTGGAAAACACAACATTTAGGTGTGTTGTGTTGTTTGGCAATGTATTATTCCTGTTTAAATCGCATTTTTCTAACTTGGCATTTGTGACCTTTCATCTTGCTTCGGAGAAAATAAAAATGGCCTCGAATCTGTCGAAGTTAGAGGATCGTATGATACTTTAAAGGGGTGAAAGGGTTAAATTATGTTAACCCCTAAAACGCTGGAAACGATAAAAACATGGATTGGCAGCACTTTAGAATCATTTCCAATGGTGCTGACAAACTGTTTTTGTTGATGAAAATTGAAATTAATCAGCAGAAGACACAATTAAATTCAGCAGTATAAGGTTTAACAAACAATTCACCATTTTCTGTGCACGTCCGAGACACAGTACCTTTAAGTAAGCTCAATAATTAAATGATAATGCGACCGGAAAAACATCATTAACATCGTATGCAGATGGCACTGGCATACATTACTGTACTCACTGAAACGGCTCTACACGGTCTACATTTATAAACATTACATATGGCCATATTTATCATATGACAAACGCTGAAGTTACGAAATACAATTTATGTTCATCTTCCCTGAAACAGAGGTGGCACGCGGAAAATGGCTTAATCACAAAATGTTACCCCACCCACCCACTTTTATAGACTAAACATTGATCCTGATTAGGTCCGAGTCTGTCACGTGTGCCCTCAGACATGTACCAGGTATTTATTACATTACTATTACCAGGGCCAAGCTGCATCTGGCCGCCCTCAGTGATCCGGACAGGCAGGCTGGATTGTCTTGCAGTTTTGGTCCTGGTCCAAGTCCGTGCCGAAACAGGAGATTTTTAAACGTGATCTGGATGTCAATGGAGATTTGTCTAGCCACTTCCCATTTCTGTATCTTCTCTGCCCTTTCTGCAATCCCGGTAATGTATGTTATCAACTGGAGGATCTCCTGAAATTAAAGATTTGTTTGAATATGAATTGACAAGGATACACAAATCCTAATCAATGCCAGATCATGACAATTTGAGACACAACATGTCATTTTGTATCTAAGAACATGTGCGATTTTTCATGAAATACTTACAGAAACTGTGATATTTTCTGAAAATAATGCTCTTGCTATGAAAATGTTGTTAACTATCGATGTCATTTACAGAAACTATAGTAAATTGAATGAATAATTTTACTGAAATTTCGCACATGTTCTTAGGTCCGACATCACATGGCGTGTCTCATTTGTTGGCCAGTGTAACGAATAGCTGGCCAGTTGATCAGGAGACGCAAAGAAGCCTGTTGGAATTTGACGGCATATCTGGGCCGAGCCTGTTAAGCATGATATCAAAAGACACAAGAATGCATATAGAAATTCTGACCAGTTTTTCTCACTCATATAACCCGATGACAACCAATGTGGTGCTATATGGATTGTATATTTCAGCCATGCACATGAGAGCTAAGTCATCTGAAAACATCTTATAAGTTATCTTAACCCTTTCAACACCACAGGCCTGTATAGTGGTATTGGCAAAATGTGTAGATCCAGATGAGCAGGCTCGTGACGAGCCGTCTCATCATGATCTGCACTTTATGCAAGTAATTTTCATATTTTTGAGAACAAAAATATCACCTCGTCACAAATGGACTAGTCTGAAAATCAGTTTGTGATGATTGGATTGGTTACAAAACTAATGTATACAAATCCATTACAGTTACTTAGGGGTGAAAATGGTTCAAGGTACATGTCCACTCAGTAGGCACAAACTGTTCTTTATATCAGAGATATCATCTGAGACATTTACTGGCAAAATAAACATTCTTTCACCATTTCCACACGTACTGATTGGCATTATTATACAGTTTAAATCCGACGTAAATTTTCCACACTGATATTAGGGGGATAACCGTGTTTCATTAAAATGTTAAACGACACTATTATTTATTCTCTGTATTTATTTTTTGATGTGCAATGATCATACTTTATAATCTGTCGAAAGTACTATTTTTTAGGTGGCGCATTTAATTTGTGTAAATAATTAAAAAAATAGCATGCCTCATTTGCTTATGAAAATAGCATGATGGCACCGCGCGTCACTATCAGTAAAATATATATTACTAAATGATTATATCTGTATGGCGGGCATTCGTAATGTTTAGAACTGGTGGAATAGTGACACAATTATACATTTATTTAATTCCTATAAAGAACATTTTGTTCCTATATGAGTGGGATGCATGCACCTTTAACAAGGTATTTGTATTGTATTTGTATACCTTTAAAGGTTGTGGGCCTCAGACGTGAATGAAGTGTGGCCAAACAATTATAAAATAGCAATTATCAATAGATCTGTATTCGGTTTTCTGAACAGAAATGACCCTATGCGGTATGGGTGACCTGAAACAAAAGAAAGTAAAAAATAAAATAAAAAATATATTTTATTATTGAAAAAGTTTTTCTAAATATAGCATTAATTTTCCCCTTAGATGGGCTCGCACTTAGTAGCTATGTGCCTTGTTTTGACTAGACAATACGTCATCGACTATGTCACCAATAACATTCAGTTCTCAATTTTTTAATGTGATAATTAGCTGACAAACGCGTGTTTAAGACCAAGAACAAGTTGCAACTGTATTCATAAAACTGTTTTTGTGTGTGTGTGATATGCTTCTTTAGATATACCATCTGAGGCACAGCTGGAATCTAGATGTCCAGAAATGCATTTTCGTGTGCTTTACGGCATTTAAATTCAGACTCTAACTGGTGGTAAACTGTGATCTATGTAAACTCCGTGGCTGAACGGGGGGGGGGGGTGCCGCCCCGGACCCCCCCCCCCCCCTCCATATCCGCCCCTGCACTAGTGACATACATGTTTAATGTAATTTCAACAATATTTCTCAGTAACATGACTAAATACATTTTATGTCGTCTTGACCAGTTATTAAGTTGTCTTACCGTCATATTTTGATATGTTAATTTTGCAACCAATCCAATCGTCACAAAATGATTTTCAGACTAGTCCATGTAAGAAAAGGGGGTGTGTTTTTTTTCTCAAAAATATGAAAATTGCATGCAAAGTACAGATCCTGATGAGCCGGCTCGTCAAGGGCCAGCTCATTTGGATCTACACTGTTTGCCAATAACACTATACAGGTGGGTAGTGTTGGAAGGGTTAATAACTGGTCAAGACAAGATAAATTTACTACAAGCAATGTCGCTAGTTAAGTGGGCAGTATCACATTTTTCATGTGATTTTATAAACAGTTTCATGTATCCCGTCCAATTTATGTTGTCTTGTAAATTTTCTTGATGAGCCATTAAATATGTAGATAAGACAAACTACAATGTGTGCTAAGACAACTTACTGATCATATTATTACGGTAAGTAGATGGCTGAAATATTGTTCAATAAACATGATAAATAGAGAATTGTAGGTTAGTGCCGTGAACATGGTGAATGGGGAAAATATCTGGCAAGGCTTAGGAAACGGGATGGGCGAGGCTCTGTAGAGCACATACCGTTTCCGTACGGCGCCAGATATTTTTCACATTCACGGCACTAACCTACTATTCTATTTATCCCGTCAACACCTACAACTAGCTTTAAAATGCAAAATATAACCCGAGCTGCATTGTCAAAATCGGAGAAACGACTAGTATGACAACCGCACATATCCATACGCAGTGATTAGGTCGTATTGACAGGATATGACAAATGTTTCACGGCACTGTGTTTCACGGCATATACGCACTGTGTTGACGGGACAAATAGAGGATCTTACACGAGTGATGATTTAATATGATATGTATTAAACTAGTTTACTGATTTCATAAGAAACGAGGCGATGCCGAGTTTCTTATGAAATCAGTCAACAAGTTTATAAATATTATATTAAATCAACACAAATGTTAGATTATAGTTATTGGATAAGCACATCACCATCATTTGAAGCTGTATTGATAACCTAACATGTTTTCTATAGCGGGCTCATTTGCATATTTATTGTACTAGTGTATTATGATTTGTAGTACACTGTGTTATTAAACTATGAAAGCCCATTGTATGCAGTAAAAGTATTGATGGATGCAGTGCCAATTTTGCGAATCTTGAAGTAATTTTCTGAACAATGTGTGTGTGTTTTTCGGCAAGATTGTGAAAAACAAAATTGCATAAGCGAATACATGAACATGTAGTTTTAAAGCGAAACGTTGAGATTTCTGTGTTGGACATTTTTATTTCATTTTATTGTTAATATTTTATGTAGTAATTGCTTTATAAGCATTGGACAAACATGAACTGTTTATATAGATACAGGACTGACATTTCTAGATACAGGACTCATATTTATGTAAGATGAATTGTTTATCCAGATACAGGAATGAAATTTCTGTAAGGTGAATTGTTTATCTACACCCATGACTGACATTTCTGTAAAGTGAATTGTTTATCTAGATATAGGACTGACATTTATATAAGGTGAATTGTTTATCTAGATGGAGGACTGACATTTCTGTAAGGTGAATTGGTTTATCTAGATACAGGACTGACATTTCTGTAACATGAATTGTTTATCTAGATACAGGACTGGCGTTTCTGTAAGGTTAATTGTTTATCTAGATACAGGACTGACATTTCTGTAAGGTGGATTGTTTATCCAGATACATGACTGACATTTCTATAAGGTGAATTGTTTATCTAAATACAGGACTGACATTTCTGTAAGGTGATTTGTTTATCTATATACAGGACGGACATTTCGGTAAGGTGAATTGTTTATCTAGACACAGGACTCACATTTCTGTAAGGTGAATTGTTTATCCAGATACAGGACTGACATTTCTGTAACATGAATTGTTTATCTAGATACAGGACTGACATTTCTGTAAGATGAATTGTGTATCTAGATACATGACTGACATTTATGTAAGATGAATTGTAAGATGAATTGCTAATCTAGATACTGGACTGAAATTTCGGTAAGATGAATTGTTTATCTAGATACATGACTGACATTTCTAAACGGTGAATTGTTTATCTATATACAGGACTGACATTTATGTAAGGTGAATTGTTTATCTACATACATGACTGACATTACTGTAAGGTGAATTATTTATCTAGATACAGGACTGACATGTATGTAAGGTGAATTGTTTATCTACATACATGACTGACATTTTTGTAAGGTGAATTGTTTATATAGATACAGGACTGAACTATCTGTAAGATGAATTATTTATCTAGAAACAGGACTGACATTTATGTAAGGTGAATTGTTTATCCAGATACAGGACTGACATTTCTGTTAGGTGAATTGGTTTATCTAGATACAGGACTGACAATTATGTAAGATGAATTGTTTATCTAGATACAGGACTGACGTTTCTGTAAGGTTAATTGTTTATCTAGATACAGGACTGACATTTCTGTAATGTGAATTGTTTATCTAGATACATGACTGACATTTATATAAGGTGAATTGTTTATCTAGATACAGGACTGACATTTCCGTAAGGTGAATTGTTTATCTATTTACAGGACGGACATTTCTGTAAGGTGAATTGTTTATCTAGACACAGGACTGACATTTGTGTAAAGTGAATTGTTTATCCAGATACAGGACTGACATTTCTGTAAGATGAATTGTTTATATAGATACATGACTGACATTTCTGTAAGGTGAATTGTTTATCTAGATACAGGACTGACATGTATATAAGGGAATTATTTATCTATATACATGACTGACATTTCTGTAAGGTGAATTGTTTATATAGATACAGGACTGATATTTATGTAAGGTGAATTGTTTATCTAGATGCAGGACTGACATTTCCGTAGATACGCGGACTGACATTTCTGTAAGATGAATTGTTTATCTAGATACAGGACTAACATTTCTGTAAGGTTAATTGTTTATCTAGATACAGGACTGACATTTCTGTAAGGTGAATTGTTTATCTAGATAAAGGACTGACATTTCTGAAAGATGAATTGTTTATCTGGATACAGGACTGACATTTCCGTAGATACGCGGACTGACATTTCTGTAAGATGAATTGTTTATCTAGATACAGGACTAACATTTCTGTAAGGTTAATTGTTTATCTAGATACAGGACTGACATTTCTGTAAGGTGAATTGTTTATCTAGATAAAGGACTGACATTTCTGTAAGATCAATTGTTTATCTAGATACAGGACTGACATTTCTGTAAGGTGAATTGTTTATCTAGATACAGGACTGACATTTCTGTAAGGTTAATTATTCATCTAGACACAGGGCTGACATTTCCGTAGATACAGGACTGACATTTCTGTAAGATGAATTGTTTATCTAGATACAGGACTGATATTTATGTAAGGTGAATTGTTTATCTAGATGCAGGACTGACATTTCTGTAAGGTTAATTGTTTATCTAGATACATGACTTACATTTCTGTAAGGTGAATTGTTTATCTAGATACAGGACTGACATTTTTGTAAGGTGAATCGTTTATCTAGATAAAGGACTTACATGATATTTCTGTTTCACGTGGCTGCATAGTTGGCGCCATAATGTGTCTGCCACCTGAACGTGCTGTTGTAGAGTCCACAACTGATCAAACAGTGTCGCTGAAAATTAGGAATAAAATATATATAGAGAATTCTACATGAGTGATGATTTAATATGATATTAACGAGTTAATTGATTTCATAAGAAGCGAGGATATGCCGAGTTTGTCATGAAATCAGTCAACAAGTTTAATCTCATAGTAAATCAACACAAATGTTACATTATATTTATTGCATAAGTAGCATATTATACATTGAAGCTGTACTGGTCATTTATCATGTTTAATTGTTTAAGTTAACGCCCAATTTGCATATCTATTACTCTAGTGTATTATGATTTTATTACACTGTGTTATTACACTGTGAAACCCCATTTTATATAATACTAGAAATGTGGCCTGTCGGCACACGAATGCCTCCGCTGGCAGCCAAAGAAAACTAGGCATATTTAAATTATAAGCCATTTACCCGAGCGTTAAGGTTTTGAACGCACCAAGTCTGTGACCTTGACCCTGGGCTTAGCGGGGGCGGGACGAATGTGGATTTGTCACAGGGCGGTAGAGGAGCATTGGAGCAATGCGTGTGTGAAATGTGAAGCAGATCCGAACAAGGAAACAGAAATGATATGCCATTTACCAGAGCGTTAAGGTTTCGGGACGGACGTACGGACTATATGCCCCCCCCCCCCCCTCACCATTGTGGCGGGGGCATAATTTTTTTTATTGTAAACATGTGACTTTGCAGAGCAATAACACAGATGTGAAAGAATTTACGCCAGTGCGGAATACGAGTGATCACGAGTTATCTGATAAATATATAAATAGTGTAGTTGGTTAAGAGCCAAAAAGGCCATGTTTACTTTTGGAAACAAACATGAAACTTGGCACACTGGTAGATACCACAAATACAAGCAACATAGGCTATATAACCACATTGTCAGAGCCCGGTGGCGCCTGTGGCGCCACATAATGGAGCCACATTGTGGCGCACACGCCTTCATGGATAGGAGGAACATAAATGTTGATGTAGTTGAAGTTTTTATATGTAAACATATGTCATCATATTTGTAAAATGTGTGGTTATAATTCTAGCCACATTATGTTGCTATGTGGTGCGAGGTGGTGCCATCTGGTGGCGCATATATAGGATTAAGCATGCTTTAGTGTCGAAATATACTTCTATGTTTATACTCTCACGATATAACTTGCATATATTCACCTGATGTGTTGTCAATGATGTAACTGCAATCAACATGTAGTCATTGTGTATATACTGTGTTGCTAGCAACATATACAAGCTTTGATTTCATATTATATGGATACTATCTTATCAAATATTATCTAAAATACAAATGCTGGTGCAAAGTCTGCAATAAGCAAATATGATAGTATTGGTATATAACAACACAATATTATTGATTCGTTTATACTATACAATTGTCCTGACAGAGCACGGTGGTACCATGTGGCGCCTTTCATGGAGCCACATGGTGGTTCCCATATCATCACACACAGAACTGCGGATTATCTTGGGAATATGTTTACATTTATTTTCCCAATATGTTTTAATATGTCTTGGGAGACATTTCATTTACAGTTTGTGGTTTTACTGTGTATTTAGCGTTGCTATGTGGTGCTGCATAGCGCAACATTTATGCAATACGTAAACATGTATCAACATTGCATTGTTATCATGAAATAATACGATATTTTATGAAACAACTATCATGAAATATTTCAAAATGTATACTGATGTTCCAAATGTGGCGCTTATAGCAACTAGCGAGTGTCACATGTCTCACGTCAGATGATATGCATACTGACTTTAGTAGTCGACCAGTAGCTCCTATTAGCTCCTATTAGCTGAGATGAATCAGAGCCTAGACATTATTTAGAAACAATGTCCCAAGAAATGCGGGAGTTGGCTATGCCCGCGGCGGAGAAGGATGTCTTCTTGAAGGCCTACTTTAGTGATATTCAATCACAGGTCCGAACTTGCGAATGAGCGTTTCAGTTTGCATATATCGGATTCATAATGTGCGTCTCTAAGAAATGACGTTGTTGACATTGCGCGAACATACAAAATGGCCAACATCCGCCCTCCTTATCCCGACCCTCATCAGTTACAAGAGACGTGTGACGGCGAAGTTGGATACGGCCAAGAATTACAGAGTTGGATCCGGTCAGTATCGTCTAGCTATATTATTAGAAATGCATTTATTTCATTCATCGTTTGGACGAACACATTTCACGGTTTTTCACATTGGCGGAAAAATCGCAGGAAACCATCGATATTTCTACCATACATTGACAAGCAGGTGAATAATGTTGATCGTGTTGACGTGGTCTGGGATCCATATGTGAAATACAGTCTGAAAGAATCAACCAGACAGAAACGAGGCAAGGGAAGCAGGAGGCGTGTGGTAGGAACATCAAAGGTCCCACGGAACTGGTAACAATTTCTCTGTGTCTCGGATAATAAGGTAGAATTGTTTGATCTCCTGTCAAATGCAACTATAAACAGGTCATACGCAAATGCTGATGTCTACGTTACAAAGGGAGAGTCTGTCCTTTCCTCACATGCAGAATCCGACTGTTCATCAATGAGTCCATGTAACCATGAGGAGACTGATACTAGGGTAATTCTCCATGTAAATGATGCTGCAAAACAAGGAAGCAAAAAGTGTATAATCAGAACTGTAGATAAGGATGTCTTAGTTCTAGCCATTGCATACGCAGACAAAATTGTCACTGGCGAATTATGGGTGGCATTTGGCACTGGCAAGGCATTTTGCTATATACCTGCTCACGAAATTACACGCACAATGGAAACTCCTAGGTATTCAGCACTGCCAGAATTTCATGCGTTCACGGGCTGCGACACGGTGTCAGAATGTGTAGGACGAGGCAAAAACAATGTGTGGTCAGTTTGGCAAGTATTCCCCGAGATTACAGAAGCATTCATTGAACTGTCTACTTGCTTCAATGATATCAGTACAGAGTTTATCGCAGTTGTAGAAAAGTTGACAATTCTGATGTATGACCGAACCAGCGAACTGATCGATATCAATAAAGTTAGAAAAGATCTGTTCATAAGAAAGGGCAGATTCAGACATGAAAGTCTTGCTCCAACTAAAGCAGCCCTAAAGGAACATGCTAAAAGGGCCGCGTATCAATGTGGACATGTGTGCGGGCGGGCAGGCCATGTCTCCAACGATGGAACTGCCTAATCCAGAAGACTGTGGCTGGTCAAAAACCGATGATGGGTGGGAGCCCCACTGGACACTGCTACCAGAAGCCTCAAAGGGGTGCCATTTACTAATCCTGTTCACGAGCAAATATGTCGTGCACAACACTATGTTCATGCATGTGCACTGAAACCTAACAGGCTAATAACTGATGTGAACATAACATACCACACCTCGTATTAACTTCACAAACACTTGATGTTCTTTTTTGTCATTGTATGTCACATATCGGCCGCCGACTGTAAAAGGACCTTACATCATTTAATACGCGTATCGTGGATATGTTGTACGGATCTAACAATGGGATTAGACTATAACCATTGTGTTGTTCGCAACATGACAGACTCAGTGATTCAGTATTTGTAACAGCATATGCTCAAACCAAACTGCGCAGGTACACATGCTGGTTTACCAATTCAGGGGAGGATTCCGGATTTCAGGTTAGGGGGGGGGGGCAGGACTTCTTAATGAAATAATTTACTATATTTTCGAACTAGCACCGTTCGTTCGTCGACAGAGCGGAACTCGGGAGACTGATAGGTTGGTACGGCGGTATGCCCTCCGGAATATTGTTATTATCTACACCCCATTTTGCTGCGTTCTTGTGCATTTTAGAGGAAAAATATCTTTACTCGCCAAATTTTATGGGGCGGGGGCACCGGGTTTTCCCCTACGTGAATCCACCCTTGCAATTTGTGACAAGATGTCGTTAGAAACATTGGCTAATACAAAAGCGTATTATTTGAACGCATACGGTAAAGTAAAATACTAGTACTATCCTAGCAACACAGTTGATCTGGAATAATAAGTCTGTCTTATAGCGCTGCGTGCTTGGTAAGCACACCGAGAGAAACCATATCATTATTGCTGAGTAAATAAGGAAAATAGTCACACAATATGGCGAATATAACGCAAAGATATGTTAATTTATACAAATGCGCCACTAGCTAGGTGGCTCCACATAGCAACGCAGTTGTCATGGAAGCGATGTATTTTATGCATATGTATTTATTTGCTGTATTGTCAACTAATAAGATTGAGAACAAGTAAACCTGTATTTGTGGGCATTCCATTCATTTGGGAATATGAGCCACCATGTGGCACCACAAGGCGCCACCGGGCGCTGTAGAGATGGTTCTATATTCTCTGTTGATTACAATTATTATATCTACCTGTGTATAAACGTTCATGCTTGTTTCGAAAAGGGCACAGCAAATTAATGGTAAAGTACACACTACCGTTGACTTGAATACACATGCAGTGTAATATTTACCGGAGTGTGTACCCTAGCAACACAGTTGATCTAGAATAATAAGTCTGCTTTACAGCTACATACTTGGTAAACCAACCGAGAGAAAGTATATCATTATTACTGAGAAAATAGGTAAATATTTACAAAAAGATGATTAAAATGAGGCAAAAAATGGGTAAATTTAAAACAATGCGCCACCAGGTGGCTCCACCTAGCAACACAGTTGTCATATAAGTGAGGTATGTTTATGCCTATGCATATTTCTGGTGTACTGGCTTCTAATAAGATTGAAAACTCACAATTAAACCTGTATTTATGGGCATTCCATTCACGTGTGAATGTGAGCCAACATGTGGCGCCATTATGTGGCGCCCTGGGCGCCACCGGGTGCTGTCGAGGTGGTTATATAGCCTATGCTGCTTAAATTTATGATATCTACCCGTGTGCATAGTTTCATGTTTGTTTCCAAAATTGCACAAACATGTCCTTATCCCACTGCACTAAAACAACATTGGCATCGTTATCAATTATGAACTCACTTAACCCTTTCAACACTTCAGGCCATTAACCCTTTCAACCTTAGAGGCCAGAACGCCAACGTGTGCAAAAGCTGTAGATCCATATGAGCAGGGTCGAAACGATCCGTCTCATTAGGATATGCAGCATTTGTCACTATTATTCACCTCTAAAAAAGTCAGCCTTTTGTCAATAGTGGAATAGTCCCAAAATTGGCATGAAAAAGCCAGTATAGGATATCCCGGGTTGAAAGGGTTAAGCTAACATTGTCAAACACTGTCGATAAAGACGAGCCAGCTCATATAAATACAGTGATCAACATAGGAGGGGCCATGGG
The DNA here is from genome assembly GCA_029237695.1 of Conchocele bisecta. NCBI lineage: Eukaryota > Metazoa > Mollusca > Bivalvia > Lucinida > Thyasiridae > Conchocele > Conchocele bisecta. Next base: position 59,283,191 of record CM055268.1, read on the forward strand.
GTCATTAGCCCATATTTGTCATAAATGGCTTCAACAATAAATAGTGAGGGGGCATAATGGCCCATAATGCTTAGAAATGGCCCAGAATTATGAATCCAATGGGTCATATTTTAACCCTTACACCGCTATCTTAATATTGTGTCGTCTGCTGTTTATTTTCCATTTTATCATCAAAAACATGCTTTGACAGCACGTTAAAATACTTTACAACATGCTTTAACAGCACTTCAGAATGATTCTGATTATGAAGTGCTGTCAAACCATGTTTTTCCTGAGAAATAAGGCAATATATAAAAGCAACAGCAGACGAAAATTGTTGTGAGTAGCGGTCTAAGGGTTAATACCAGAGAAGAAATCAGACAGAAACAACAGACATAAGATGAGAGAAGAATAGCATATGGTTAATATTTATAACTTATAATTTCAAGCTTAAAGGTACATGCCCACTCGGTAGGCACAAAATGTTCTTTTATATCAGATCCATCATCGTAAACATTTTCTGGCAAAAAAACATTCACTCGCCATTACCCAACGTATTGATTGGCATTATTATACATTTTATATCAGACGTAACTTTCCACACTGATATTAGGGGCGATAACCGTGTTTCCTTAAAATGTTAACGGACATTATTATTTATTCTCTGTATCATGTTTTATAATCTGTCGAAAATACTATATGTTCAGGTGACGCATTTAATTTGTATAAATAATTAAAAAATAGCATGCCTCATTTGCATATGAAAATAGCATGATACCACCGCGCGTCACTATCAGTAAAATAAATATTACTAAGTTATTATATATGTATAGCGGGCACTCGTAATTCTTAGAACTTGTGGAATACTACACAATTATACACTTATTTAATTCATATAAAGAACAGTTTGTACCTATATGAGTGGGGATGCATGTACCTTTAACAATGTATTTGTATTGTATTTGTATACCTCCCGCAACGAGTTGTGGGGGGTATACTGGAGTCAGGTTGTCCGTCTGTCCGTCCGTGCGTCCGTCCGTCCTTTACTAAACTTAACATCAGAGAAATATTGTTATCACTTCTATTTCCTTCATCTAAAATGCTTAATATTTCACACATGCATTCCTGTAAGGCTCTACTACCATGCTGTGCCAAATCCACGACCGTCCAACCCCCGCTGATCTCATGGTCAAGGTCAAATACTTAGTCTCTTTACACAAAAACTTAGCATCAGAGAAATATGTTAACTTCTACTTCCTTCATCTAAAATGCTTAATATTTCACACATGCATTCCTGTAAGGTTCTACCATGCTGTGCCAAATCCACGACCGTCCAACCCCCGCTAATCCCAAGGTCAAGGTCAAATACTTAGTCTCTTTACAAAACTTAACATCAGAGAAATATGTTATAACTTCTATTTCCTTCATCTAAAATGCTTAATATTTCACACATGCATTCCTGTAAGGCTCTACTATCATGCTGTGCCAAATCCGTGACCGTCCAACCCCCGCTGATCCCAAGGTCAAGGTCAAATACTTGGTCTCTTTACAAAACTTAACATCAGAGAAATAAGTTTCATGGAACGCCTTGATATTTCATACATGCATTCCTCAGATGACCCTCTATCATGCTGTAGCAAATTCTCGACCCACCACCCAACCCTTACCCCAAGGTCAAGGTCACAAACTTAACATGTTCATAAACTTAACGTTGGGGGTAAATGTCTTATAACATCTGTTTCCTATCATGGAACGCCTTGATATTTCATATATACATTCCTCACATGACCCCCACCCCCACCCCTTTACCCAAGGTCAATGTCACAAACTTAGCACATTCATTAACTTAACGTTTGGGTAAATGTCTTATAACATCTGTTTCCTTTCATGGAACGCCTTGATATTTCATACATACATTCCTCAGATGACCCTCTATCATGCTGTAGCAAATCCACGACACACCACCCAACCCTTATCCCAAGGTCACAAACTTAGCATGTTCAGAAACTTAACGTTGGGGTAAATGTTGTGTAATGTATGTTTCTTTATAGGGAACGCTTTGATATTTCATACATGCATTCATCTGAGTATCCTCTATTGTGCTACAGCAAATCCATGACCACCCCCACCCCTTTCCCCAAGATCAACATCATAAACTTAACGTTGGAGTAAATGCCTTTTTATAACTTCTGTTTCTTTACAGAGAACGCCTTGATATTTCATACATGCATTCATCTGATGATCCTCTATTGTGCGACGACAAATCCACGACACACCCCCACGCCTTTCCCCAAGGTCAAGGTCACAAACGTAGCACATTCATACATGCATTCCTCATGTGAATAGCTATCACGCTGTAGAAAATTACCAACTTAGTGCGTTCATAAACTTAACTTTGGGTTAAATTCTGTACAACTTCTGTTTTCAGGGAGCGCATTGATATTTCATACATGCATTCATCTTAATATGCTATATCATGCTATAGCAAATCCACGACCCACCTTCCACCACTGACCCCAATGTCAAGGTCCACCGCACACCCCTTAACCCAAGGTCAAGTTATATAACAAGTTTTATACAACTGTACCAAGTTTGAGTGAAGGCTGCCAACATGCGAGCTTTGTTGTCTTCTGACAATTCTTGTTTTTATTATTGTCATAAAATGTATTGTATTGATAGAATTTACATGTTTATGACATTTTAACCCTTACACTGCTGAATTAAATGTTGGTGTTTATTTTTTAATTTCCATTTTATTAACAAATACAAGTGTTGCAGCTTTTTAAAAGTACTGCCAAACCATGTATTTATTGAGAATAAAGACAAAAAAACAACACAAGATAACAATTTTTGTTTACCGCTTGCTAAGGGTTAACGCTTTCATCTCTGAATAACTGGAATGACTTTTGATAAGTTAATTTTGCAACCAACGCAATTGTCACAAAATGATTTTCAGACTAGTCCATTTATTAAAATGGAATGTGTGGTCGTGTGCCCACTCTGTTAGCCTGTGATTCACTCAGAAGGAAGCATACATGTATCGGTGAGTGAATGGTGAACAGTGTAGGTCCTGACCAGACCACATACGGTCAGCATAATGATACTAGGGTTGTGTAATATACTGTTTTAGACATGTAGAAAACAAAAACATGTCTAGTCAGTGTATAGTCAAAGTATTTATTTTCGAAAATAAATACTTTGACTATACAACGACTACAAATGATTTTACCGTATATGCTACATGTCTAAAACAGTATATTACACTTTATTACACTCCTGCAAATTATTTGCACGGGTTTCGCTGTGAGAGAAAACCCGTAATCAACTCCTTACAAATAATACACCGTGAAGAGAACACCCGTAATTGCGCGCCTGTTTTCTTGGAAACCACGAGCTACCATGCAAAATTTTTAATTTTTATTACAGTCAAAATAAAGTTGAACACATTCCAAATATACACTCAAATATATCTGGTCCATAGAAACAACTGCGTAATTTGGATTTCAAAAAGTTTACATGATGTCACATTTAACGTCACACAACGTAACGCCAAAACGCGGGAAAACACGTCATTGTATAACTATTCATGCGCACATCACAATTCATTGATTATAATCTAAAAAATAGAAAAATATGCATATATAACCGCCGTGGAAGTGTAATAAATAGGATATTCCATCGTACATGTTTGACTAGCGGAAATAATACACTCGTATCCGTCGGCGTCCGTGCAAGCAACTCGTTCGCTACGCTCACTCGTTGCTTACGCTGAAGCCGACGAACACTCGTGTATTATTTCCCACTATTCAAAATGTACGATGGAATATCCTCTATATATTACATGCTACCCAGTGTTTTACCGCAATTCTGGAGGGATTTATTTCCTTGAAGGAAATATTTCCTCCTAGACGTTCACGAGACATAATTGACGTCACGTTTGACGTCATTTCCGGCGAAGAAACTATTCATACACTAACGTCAAAATTGGCAATGTTGACAACATTATAAGCTGGTCTAAGAACAAATCTCACACTTGTAATACCAGATTCATTTCCCTTGACATATGCAAATCCACAGGTGATGGGAACAACTAATCTGATAGTCTGTTGTTACTTGTAGAGATATGTATATATTATACACCGTCATGTGATTTTTTTCCCGTCACCTGTGTGCATATCCGAAAAAGAAACTCCTGCTCTGCACTCGTTTCTTTATCAGATTTCCAGATGTATCGGGGAAATTAATCTGATATTTCAAAATGGTAGTTGAATATCCTCTAAACATGCCGATCGCCTGTGGACCAGACTACACTTCCATGCAGGCTGGTGCGAGGCTCTGGTCGCACACATCCTACATGTTCTCTAAGCCAAGGACCCATACATGTATGTATGTACATACCTGTGTAAAAGCTTTTTGTCGCTCGAAATATTTGATTCACCTGAAAGAAACAAGTAAAGAAACTTTTTGAAAATATATACATAAACACAGCTAGACGCAGAGCCCCAGTTAAGGCACATATTACACATAAAGTCCCACATGCCAGGGTATAATATAGGGAGACCTTTTTTTCTCGTTTATTCTTTAGATATGACATTTTTCGGGCAAAAGGGACATCGAGTTACCATTGCCAGACGTGCTTATTGACAGTATTATACGTTTTATATCAAACGCGAATTGCCAGTTTGATATCAGGGGCGATAACTGTGTTTCCTTAAATTGATAACGGAAACAACTATGTATTCCATTTATTTATTTTGATCATATTTTATATGTCAATAAAAATATTTTTTCAGGTGACGCATTTAGCTTATATAAATAATTTTAAAATATCCTGCCTCATCTGCATATGAACATAGCCAGATACTACCACGAGTCTCTATCAGTAAATTAAAGCTTACTAAATGATTATATCTGTGGGCATTCGTAAATTTTAAAACTGGTGGAATAGTGCACACAATTATACACTTATTTAACCCCAGCTTTAATGTGTGTAGCCACTTATTTTAGCTGAAGACGCATTGAGCATCAGAGTACAAAGTCATTTACTTTCAAACTAATAAAGTAAGATATTCAACGTGTGTTTTATCGTTACATTCACTGCTAATGACCTATATCAACAAATTACACCACTTCATTTGATTAGATTCCAAAAAGTTTGAGTTATACTATATTTCAAGTGTGTGGGTTGGTGGGGTAACGTTATCAAATGAGCTATTTATTGGGTACTGGATCCGTGTCTTCCACCTGTGGGATCAAATGCCGAAAAACTAGCACATTTAGAACGATGTTTCCATCAGAGACACAGATTTTCAGTATGTTGGTGTCATTTGAGGTAGATTTGGGTGAATTTCCTTGGTTTTGGGTAATTTACATAGTTTTGTGCAACTACAAATGCTCAATCATTACACACGATAGAAATCGTCAATTATGTACACATTCACCGTTCCGACATTTCGGGCCCATTCTTACTGTCAAATACCCAAACGAAAGAAAGCTTTTTCAATATTTGGCCAATAACATTTCCAACATGCGTTGCTTTCACACCGATTATATCACCAAGTTTCAACCACATACTCCAAATTCGGGTTCTATCGATTCAGGAGTCAGGAGACATATATCAATTTGCTGATGCCGATAGAATACGTGAACTGCATTGATCTATTCCTACATTTAAGACATTAAAAGCCATACTATTGCGCAATTTTCCAACGAGCCATGAAACCGGAGATACACGCATGGCACACCTTTTTATTGGATAGCCATTTCCTGCGGTGTGTCAAAATCCACTACGACAGCCCCCATCACGCTATTATTAGATGTCAGCCAATGAGCGTCACGATGTGAAGAGGTTTCTAAGTTGAAACGGGGGAGATAATCAATGACCCATGACCCGGGGGTCAAATCAAAATAAATTGTGTGCATCTACTAATCATAAGGAAGCTACATACCAAGTTTCAGGTCTGTAGCTAGTACGATTTAAATTTGTTTAATTATAAGTCCAAAAGGGGGAGATAATCCGTGACCCCGGCGTCGAATCAAAAATCAAAATAAACGTTGCGAATCTACTCATCATACGAAAGCTAAATGCCAAGTTTCAGGGGTCTGTAGCTAGTACGGTTTAAAAGATTTACGACTTACAAGGTTGGTGACAGGCGGACGGGACGGACAAGGATAAAAATAAATGCCCCTCCATTATCGCGGTGGGGCATACACATCAAGAATTTATTGACCTGTCATAACCGAGTGAATACACTATGCATCTTATAAAATCGGGTCGGTCAAATCTCATCTCGTAATGTCTAAATAAAAGAGAAATCTTGCGAAAGATCCTGCCTAATAAGTTGTGGCGTCGGTAACTTGATCAGTTATCATGGGCAGAAATGCTGTGTGAAGCGCAAGCTTGACATGATTTGACTTGGGCCGAATTTGTGGCCGACGGCTCTATGTCCGACGTGGTTTAGGGACGAAATGCGTATCTTGCACGATACGATCGAATAATAACATCATCAGAATGTAGCGATTATTTATTGATGTGTATTGGGTATGTGTTTCAAAACAAATGTGTATTTAGTAACAATGCATGTGCGTTTTGTGAAAAGAAAGTGCGCGATTTATGAAAACCCAAAAGTAAAGTTAAGTCAGTTTTTTGAAGCGACAATTTTCAGATTTTTCAAGAATGGTCGCTAAATTTGGCAATTTTTTATCTCGAAATTCGGATATGTCGATATATATTTGCTCAACATGCTCAGTCTGGTCAACTTCGAGATAATGAGAATTAGCTGTATGTATACGTGTTTCTCAGAATAAAGTGTGTCCGAATATTTAGGGTTATTAAGGTACAAATCAAATTTGACATTGGGAGTATAATACTCTTTAGATACAAAGCTTATCTAGAGCTCTACAGTGTAGTATCAGATATTCAATATGGTATTGTTGGTGTTGTTTTGATTCAAACACTACAAATAACCTCTTTCATTCAAAGTATGTATTCTTTTTTTGCTGTCCTTATTATGTAACGGATTGTTATGAAATATGGCGCATCAAACGCGTCTCGTTAAGCTACATTTGGTGGTCTCGGTACTTTGGCCCAAACTTCTGTCGTTTTTGCAAAAAGAATCGATGTCCGTGTCTACTGACACGGAAATAGATTCTTCGCAAAAACGACATAGATATGTGCCGAACTCCCGGGACCACCGAATGCAGCTCATGAAGACGCGTTTGTTGCACCATATTTCATCAAAATCCGTTGCCTATTAAGGAAAATATCAAATAATATTTACTTTGGAGTGGGCGCGCTTCCAACACTTTCAGCAATTATTGTTGTTGTTGTAACCACGTGATCATGCACCTTGCAATCACACCATTTGTGATGCTTGAATGCTAATCCTTTGGAATGTAATCCAACAGATTAGCATTCAAGAATATACCATCAGAACCTGTGATAAACATGGGATATAATTTGGTTATGCATTTCATTATGCATGTACCAACAAGGAAATGTGTGAAACTCATTTATTTTTGTTGTGGAATGGTAATTCTATACCACAAGATGTTTCCATTACAAATACAAGTTTGATTTATTTACATAAAATTAAATTAGTAATCATCAATTAATTTCAGAAAAACTAGCATTCAATGCTAGTTATTTTTCAATATTATAAACATTTTTTTTATGGAAGCGTCCTAGTGCCAATGCTAAAATAGTTTTATCTCCTAATTCCTAATTAGGAGATAGTATCTCCTAATTAGGACTTAGTATAAAATTAGGACATAGTAACTCCTACTTAGGACTCAGTATCTCCTAATTATGATTTATTATATCCTAATTAGGACGTAGTATCTCCTAATTAGGACTTAGTATGTATGTCAATGCTAAAATATTGTTTTATCTACTTACTAGGAGATACTAACTCCTAATTAGGAGATATTAGCTCCTAACTATCTCCTAATACTAACTCCTAATTAGGCGATAATATCTCCTAATTAGGATTTACTATCTCCATATTATGACTTAGTATATCCTAATTAGGACTCCTAATTGGGAGATAAATATAGTTTAGCATTGGCACCAGGGGTTCAGAAATATGGTAAAAATCTATAATTATGTTACAGAGCTCCAGATAAGGTGCATATTGGCGTAATTTACACACTTATTTTAGCAGAACACGCATTAATTATCAAAAGTTGGAGTACAAAATACTCACAGCAATGTGAAAATACGGATTTTCAAAGCAAGTAGTGAACATACTGTAATAAAGTTGAAATTTACTTAGTTGAGCTGCAAAAGGCAAACAGTGTTTGCTTTTTGCATCTCAAATAAGTGAATTTTTAGCCAGTTTTTTGTTTTTTGAAAAAAAAATCCAGGCTATTGGATTGGCGAAAGCCGGGCGGGCGGGCGGGCGGGCGGGCGGCGGGCGGCGGGCGGCGGGCGGCGTCCACAATCAATGTTAAGTTTTCGTGTTCGAGTCCATTTCTTTGTTAATGTACCACCTAGGACCACAAAACTTTCACAGCTTCATAATCAAGGGGCGCCCACCACATATCACTATCCAACATGTTACTTTTTTTTTAACTTGACCCATTTTTTCCGCGCAATCGACTTAGCCATTTTCAATGTTAAGTTTTCGCGTTTTCAATGTTAAGTTTTCGTGTTTAAGTCCATTTCTTTGGAACTGTACCACCTAGGACCACCAAACTTTCACAGCTTCATAATCAAGGGGTGCCCACCACATATCACTATCCAACATGTTACTTTTTTTTTAACTTGACCCATTTTTTCCGCGCAGTCGACTTAGCCATTTTCAATGTTAACTTTTCGCGTTTACAATGTTAAGTTTTCATGTTTAAGTCCATTTCTTTGGTACTTAACCACCTAGGACCACCAAACTTTCACAGCTTCATAACCAAGGGGTGCCTACCACATACAACTATCCAATATGTGACAATTTGTTTACCTTCACCTATTATTTCTACGTAATTGACTTAGCCATTTTCAACGTTAACTTTTTAACGTACGTCTGGTTAAATTTTTTGGTTAAAACTTTTTTGTTATACTATATCTCTGCAACTGCTTCGCCCATTACCTTGAAACTTCACATGGGTGTTTATCATCGTCCATATTTTCACTCTAACCCCCAACCGTGCGGCCCCTGTGCGCAATGTCAAGGTCAAATTACTTTGAATTTATTTGTTAAAGTTTTTTCGTGTACTATATCTCTGCAACTGCTTCACCCATTACCTTGATACTTCACATGGGTGTTTATCATCATTGTCGCACCAGCTTGCGGAAAGCGCGATATCGTCGGCATTTTGGCATACGTCCGTCCGTCCGTACGTCCGTGTGTCCGGTTAAAGTTTTTTAGTTAAAGTTTTTCCATCTACTATATCTATTTGTTTAGTGTCCATGCCTCGCCCCAAGGCGTGACATGCAGGCCACGGCCATCTAGTCTACAAAAAGTTGGTATAATTATGTTATCCAAGTGTCCATGCTTGGAAAAAACCTGGCCTTCGTGGCTTTGCCTCGTTTCTTGTTAAATATAAAATTAAAACAATTTGTAATTTGTTACCTATTTGATACGGAAGAAAATCAATAATACATTTGTAAAAGTAAAATATACATTGAATATTAAATCTGGGGGTTAACTACGCTTTAAATACAACACCTATCTGGAGCTTTGATGTTATTTTTTAGTAATATGTGTCATCACATTATGTGTATATCTGAGACCCATTTCTCCAGTCAGAGCCACAAATTTAATCATAAAGAAAATACGCAAAATAACACAAACCCCATGGAGTATAACGGCACAGGTGCCGTAACAGTTCGCGAGAATCTGGCAACGTTGCTGGGTCATGGTGACTGTACCAAGCAGCCATTTTTCTTTCCACCGATCTGCACCAATCAGAGCCGACAGGGCCTTTTTCTCGGCCAGGCCAGGATTATCCTCATCGAATGCCACCTGGCCTTCTTGAACAAGATCTGTTATATGGGTCAACTCATCATCATCCTGTAATTTATCAATAAATAGAGGATCTTATATGTATACATCTTATTTAGAAAATAGAGATAAAGCTAGAGTCCTAAATACCAGGTTATAATATATATCAGGGGCGATAACCGTATTTCTTTAAAATGTTAACGCAAATTACTATTTTGTGCTTACATTTATTTGTTGATGTGCTATTATCGTACAATATAATATGGCGCAAAAAAAAATATTTTCAGGTGACACATTTAATTTGTATAAATAATTTAAAAATGTCCCCATTTGCATACCAAAATAGCCTGATACCACGTACGCGAGTCACTATCAGTAAACTCAAGGTTACTAGATGATTATATCTGTATAGCGGCCATTAGCGGGCACTCGTAATTTTTAACTAGAAAATGTGTTCATAGAACACTGATGCCCCCATCCCAGCCTTGATAGTAAAAGGGAATCGTTATTACGAAGCTAATCCCTAGACAGACATTGTGGGCAAATATTGAGAAAGAAATTAAACGCGTTTGCCTTACAAACAAGGCGAACATAAGTCCCCAGTGACCTTGACGTTTGGTGTCCGGGCATGGGTCATGTACGAAACAACGCAGCATCCCTCGGCGGACAGTGTGCGCTAATATTATTGAATTTGGTGAAGGAGTTAAGGAGTTATTCAGACAACATTGAAAATGTAAATGCATTTGCGTTACAAACAATGTGAACATAAGTCCCCAGTGCCATTGACCTTGGGTGTCAACAAACAAAGGACGATCCCTAGACGGACATTGTGGACAAATATTATTGATGAAGGTGAAGGAGTTGAGAAGTTATTGAGAAAACATTAAAAACTTAAACCCATTTGCCTTACGAACAAGGTAGACACAAGTCCAGTGACCGTAACCATTGGTTTTCGGGCGCGGGTCGTATGCGAAACAAAGGAGATCTCTAGACAAGACATTGTGAGCAAATATTATTGAAATTGGTGAAGGAGTTGAGGAGTTATTGAGAAAACATTAAAAACTTAAACCCATTTGCCTTACGAACAAGGTAGACACAAGTCCAGTGACCGTGACCATTGGTTTTCGGGCGCGGGTCGTATGCGAAACAAAGGAGATCTCTAGACAAGACATTGTGGGCAAATATTATTGATGAAGGTGAAGGAGTTGAGGAGTTATTGAGAAAACATTAAAAACTTAAACCCATTTGCCTTACGAACAAGGTGAACATAAGTCCCCAGTAGTCCTCAGTGACATTGACCGTGGGTGTCAACAAACAAAGGACCATCCCTAGACGGACATTGAAGGCAAATATTATTGAAATTGGTGAAGGAGTAGAGGAGTTATTTAGAAAAGATTAAAAACTTATACACAATTGCCTTACAAACAAGGTGAACATAAGTCCCTAGTGACCTTGACGTTTGGTGTCCGGGCATGGGTCATGTACGAAACAACGCAGCATCCCTCGGCGGACAGTGTGCGCTAATATTATTGAAATTGGTGAAGGAGTCAAGGAGTTATTCAGACAACATTGAAAATGTAAATGCATTTGCCTTACAGACAATGTGAACATAAGTCCCCAGTGACATTGACCTTGGGTGTCAACAAACCAAGGACGATCCCTAGACGGACATTGTGGGCAAATATTATTGATGAAGGTGAAGGAGTTCAGAAGTTATTGAGAAAACATTAAAAACTTAAACCCATTTGCCTTACGAGTGAGTGAGTGAGTGAGTGAGTGAGTGAGTGAATAGGGTTTAACGTCCGCTTTTCTGACATAGAGGTACAAGCCTCAGGGAGTCTACACGCAGACGGGTCAACGGGGTCTAGTCCCGTATCCACCTGTCCAAGGGGGGTAAATCCCAACTTCAGAACTCAATATTTACAATCAAAATATATATTCAGTCCTGAAATTAGAACAACCTGATCTGGTGCCAGGCCCTCGCCACACCAGCATTATTTATCCCATCCCCTAAATAGGATTAGCGCCTTACGAACAATGTAGACACAAGTCCAGTGACCGTGACCATTGGTTTTCGGGCGCGGGTCGTATGCGAAACAAAGGAGATCTCTAGACAAGACATTGTGGGCAAATATTATTGATGAAGGTGAAGGAGTTGAGGAGTTATTGAGAAAACATTAAAAACTTAAACCCATTTGCCTTACGAACAAGGTAGACACAAGTCCAGTGACAGTGACCATTGGTTTTCTGGTATGCGAAACAAAGGAACATCCCTAGACAAGACATTATGGGCAAATATTATTGAAATTGGTGAAGGAGTTGAGGAGTTATTGAAAACGCATTTGCCTGACGGATGTACACACGCACGCACCGACAGGGGTAGAACATAATGCCACACTCACCCCCCCCACCCCCCCCCCACCCCCACCCCCACCCCAATACATCATAAAATAAATCATAAAAAATGGTGGAATAGTTACACAATTATAGAATCATCTATACACGTATTCAAAGAACATGTACACCTCCTAGAACGAACCCCGACTTTAACAATACATGCTCGTGTTCACAAGATCGCACATCGTATCAAATGTACTAGTATGTACATTGGGCATGCTGCACCGACACTAATGTGACTTGAGAAATAGGGGATCTTACATGAATGACGATTTAACATGACATTTAAACGAGGCTACGAGTCAAATATATATCATATTAAATAAACACAAATGTTAGATTCATCATAATTTGAAGCTGTATTGGTTACCTAACATGTTTTCTGTAGTGTGTTTTTAGACTGTGCAAGTCTATGTTATGCAATAAAAATAAGTACAAGCAAGGAGTCACTGTTACGGTTTGGTGATTGATGGTATAGTTTAGTTATATGAGGGTGGGTCAATAAGTATAGTGTCACTCAACCATTATCTTTCTAACAAATCATCCAACTTGAATAAAATTTGACACTTGCATTCATGAACGTTATTCGCATTTATGTAACGCTCATGGCGTCGATACAGTACATGACGTCATCATTTATGACGTCATGTCTGGCAAAGCGGTCAGAATCACTAAACAAATGCGGAAAATATAAATAGAAGGAATAAGAATGAAAACAACCCCAGAAATACGCCATATGCGGCAGCAAGTTTATAGGAAGCCAGTGCTACTTTACCAGTCAGTCCAAATATGAGAACTGCTGATTTCAATTACAGACGCAGATAATGTTAAGAGCATTATACAAGTAAATGACATAGCTGGGCAACTAAAACGGGAATAGATTAGTCATACATACAATTTATCTCAATCAATTTTAACAAAGTGTTTGAAAATGAGAGCAATTTCCACAGACAAAAAAAATGATATTTTCAAATCGCCAAGAAATCGCATGCGGGATTAGGACGTTCCACAATATCCTGCCCATTCATCGGAAAAAAACTAACCAAACATAGTTATTTTCCATTATTTGAAAAATACACTAGAAAGTAACCGCTATAGTAAATGATATGACATTCAGTCACACGTGAACGTATCAACGCCGGTTGCTTAGCAACAAACATTGCGGCACGGTGACAACGGGAATATTCTAGCATAGACCACACGAGAGACTACCCTGACGGAATAATAATAATAAAAGTCTTTATTTACCAACGGTGACACATTTAGTTCACAGGTGGAAGACTCGGACATATTGTAAGGAAATTATCCTTACAATTTGATCAGATTTATTACCCTTTTTTGACTGCTAATACTTTATTAATAAGCACATTCACAGTGATGCATATTTTGGGTGATGAACTGCATAACTGCTAAATAAGCCATACCATTCACATTCTGCCGTGTGAATCACAACAGAATGAAATGTAATGGCCTTTGTTGACTGTTGACATGGATTGACACTTCTGTGGAGGTCACGTGACCACCTTTATTGGGCCAGTTTGTGCTGGATCATCTTTACCATGGTGTCTGTCATACATACATATGTTGGTAGCTCAACCCTCCCCCTAAGTATTTGCATAGGTGATCATATCTCGGACGTCATAATATCTACATTATTCTAATTATTTGTTCCGCAGTGCTCACAAAGTTTTGTGACCGCCATTATTTGACTGTCAACTCACGCAGCCTTTCTGTTTGGCGGTCACTCATTAAATGAATGTTTATCTTCACAACTTTACATTTACCTGATGTATTCTGACATGCACAATCATCTGGACATCTAACCGTCACGATATCTTAGCTATCTACGCTGTATTTCTAGTCTAAAGCCCAAAAACGTAACTTTCAAATCCAAGATGGCGGAAACTTGACAGTCAATGCTTGGCTGACTGTCAGATTTCCTGGCCACCGATTGGCTGACTGTCAGATCCAGTGTCTATATAAGGAATGACGCAACACAGATTCTCACTTCGGTCACTTCGGTCACAAAGAGCAGACCAACGCTCAAATGCAGAACTTTCACTTTCACTTTCACTACAACTTTGTTCGGTCATTAGTTGTTGTTGTTGTTGTAGATTCTTCCAGCCACTAAAATTTCGGCTACTGCTAGTACTACAGTGTAATGCCATCCTGACAAACAATCGTGATAGAAATAATAAATAAACTGAAACTTGTATCTTGTTTAGTCTACTCTAAGCTGCCAACCAGGGTTTAGCTGATAGCGTAACAATATCACCCAATAAATGGCTCATTTGTAAACCGTTACCCCACCCACCATTTTCCGTACGATAGACACTATATAGCCTTTTCAAGGTAGGGAAGAGCTTGGAAAAATGCTGTAGTTTCGGACTCGCTCAAATACCACACATTTCGATTTTTCTGCTGACTTATGTCTCTGGTAATCGATAAATGTCTTAGGTCTTCAACTATATTCACTTCAAGAATCTGCTTTTAGCATTTCGTTAGTTACGGGCAAATTAGCTACCAAAGACAAGGCGATAATTGTGTGTACGAAAGAATGTCACACATTTTTGTAGGCTGTGGAAGCATAAATTACGTGTAAAATCTCGTTGAAATCCCATTACAGTCTCAACATATTGACATGAATTACTGAAATAAACATCAGTAAGTCAGATGTACAATTTGTGACTAATAAGTGTCATTCACTAACCTTGAATGATCTAAAACGTGCAAGCCCCCGGACCCCCTTAGCAAACTCATTCAAAAATAGGACAATCCCGCCGTTCCCCAAATGCTGAATCCGCCCCTGGGTGGGGTAACGTTTTTCAAATGAGCCATTTACTGGGTCCTAGGTCCGAGTCTTCCACCTGTGTCTTCAACCTACCATCGCTCTAACCTACAGAATTAACCGGACACGAATACACACCTTCTCACCTTAGTGAGTTACGTACCGTGACACACGTAATCAGTGAAAATGTTTGATCTGTTGATCTATTTTCTTAACCCATAACATTTTTCTTTTCTTTACATATGGTTAATATTTAGGCCATCAAAAAAGCACTTTTGTTCTCAGACACGGGGTTTCCGTCAGAAGCATCATAAGATTGGTCCGGCGAAGGTTGGGGATCTCACCCACCACACACACAAAGCGTCGAGACGGTTCAACTGAGTGGTGACAACATACACATTTGGTGAGAAACGAGAAAAATTGCAGAAAAATATTTAGAGATTTGTGCATCGGCTGATAAAAAATTATCAAACGAGTTCTAGCCGACACGAAAACCAAACCGACAATTCAAGTTGGAGTCAACTGTATGAGAAATGCATAGTTCATGTTTATAATAATAATAATAATAATAATTTATATATATACGAGTGTATATGTATTCTAAATACCTGTTCCGACGCCGCTGGGTTTCCTGAATATGACGCGAGAGGGCAGATTTTATTAGTATATTTGTTTTTGTTCGAGATATAAATCGATTCTGATTTTTGTCAAGCTGCCAGATGCATACACTATTATGTTCTATATAAAGTTACTTTAAAGGTACATGCCCACTCAGTAGGCACAAACATGTTCTTTAGAGGAATTAAATAAGTGTATAATTGTGTCACTATTCCACCAGTTCGGAAAACTTACGAGTGCCGCTATACAGATATAATCATTTAGTAATGTTTATTTTACTGATAGTGACGCGCGGTGGTATCAGGCTATTTTCATATGCAAATGAGGCATGATATTTTTTAATTATTTATGCTAATTAAGTGTGTCACCTGAAATAAATATATATTTTCGACAGATCATAAAGTATTATCATTGCACATCAAAAAATAGATACAGAGAATAAAAAGTAATGTCCGTTAACATTTTAAGGAAACACGGTTATCACCCCTGATATCAGTGTGGAAATTTACGTCTGATATAAAATGTATAATAATGTCAATCAATACGTGGCGTGGGGTATTGGTGAATAAATGTTTATTTATCCAGATAATGTCTCAGATGATGTCTCCGATATAAACATTGTGTTTCTACTGAGTGGGCATGTACCTTTAACATCTGTAAACGTGAAAAATCACCCGACTTTCGTCAGACATGATAGCATTGAACATACCGTAATAACTGTAAATATTCGGACACCATTTATTTGGTGGAAACACATACAATATATGGTTTCCCCATAACAGTGAGCGTGCCTGTATTTATAGTTAACATGGCAGTACTGGTTTCATCACAATAACAATGGAATTCGGACACAATTTGCTTTGGGAAACTAATAGGGGTTTCCCAATGCAAATTGTGTCGAATATTTATGGTTATTACGGTAGTGTGTATTGTAGTGTTTTTTATTGATCATGTGGCGAAGTTTTTGTATAATTTTATTTCTCCATGACGATAAAATTCTCGAAGCCCAGGGATTTTTCCGAAGCTGCGATAGCTGAGAACCAAATAACTGTTGTACGGCCTTACATATGATTATTTACTATATCTATCTATTTATCAGTTGAATTATATGTTGTTGCTACTTAAATGAACCACCTTGGTGAGACAGTTCAAATGAATGGTGATACCATTACAATTATGTGCATTTGAGAGAAAATGAGAAAAATCGACGAACATTTCTTGATAGTACAATGTACACACAACTCCATTGTATCCCATCTGTAATCATAGTGTAATGGGTTAATTTTCAAACACGTAGTTGTAGTATAGTGTCTGTTGTTACTACGAATGCTTATTACAACTTATTGCACATGTATATAATCGACGGCCACATGAAAGATTAGTTACTAACTGAATTTTTCGTACATTAATTTCAAGCGGCGTCATAGCGAGCGAAGAAATTAGTTTATTAAAATTAAATAGGTGAACTATTTGTTGTTATCATTTGTTCCCTATTTAATACGGAAGAAAATCTATTATAATACATGTGTAAAAGTAAAATACTCATTGAATTTGAAATATGGGGGTGTAATACTCTTTAGACACAAAACATTTCTGGAGCTTTGCGTGTATACTGCAGTGAAAGCTCCGTATGGGGAGAATAAATATGACCCATGTGTATTTACATCTAGCACAGTGCAGCATCTAGGAAATGAATACACGCCAGCCATGGTTTATCTATTTTTATATGTTATTTGCCTTTGAATATGCAACTTTGAGTCTCTAGTTCCGCAAGTGATCCATTTTTGTGGAGATAACATATTTCATTACTTTCAGTACTTTGATTTGGGATGTTAAAAAAACAATATCTGACTTGCATACACCGGGGTGTAGTATAATTTATAGGAGTATGTTGTCCTGGCTTTTCTATGTATTGACATGATCGTTAGCAACATTGTATCATATGTTCTCATGTGTGTTATCTACCATTTTGCGTTGGTGTGTCAAGTTGGTCTCTTCAGAAATAAATGGTATGTAATGCCAGTAAATATCTGTCATTCCATTAGAAAGATATTAAAGGAATTCTTCTGTAAATACATGTAAAAAACATGACATCACGCAGTTCGGAAATCGTGATCCCACACCCTGGACCTATTGTCTATAGATAAAGCGGAAAATGTGCTGCTAGGTGCTAATGTAATTTATATCATTGTCATGTCTGTTCATGATTGAAAATTACAAAAAGTATTAGTGGAGTGCTGAGTTACAGGGGAACCTCTCTAAACTGGACACCATGGGGACCTCCCTGAACTGGACACCATGGGGACCTCTCTAAACTTGACACCCTGGGGACCTCTCTGAACTGGACACCAGGGTAACCTCTCTAAACTGGACACCCTGGGGACCTCTCTCAACTGGACACAATGGAAACTTCTCTGAACTGGACATCAGGGGAGCCTCTCTAAACTGGACACCCTGGTGACCTCTCAACTGGACACCAGGGGAACCTCTCTAAACTGGACACACTGGAGACCTCTCTCAACTGGACACCCTGGGGACAGGAGAACATCTCTAAACTGGACACCGTGTGAACCTCTCTGAACTGAACACCTGGGGAACCTCTCTGAACTGGACACCCTGTGACCCTCTCTGAACTGGACACCCTGTGGACCTCTCTGAACTGGGCACCATGCGGACCTCTCTGAACTGGACACCCTGGGGACCTGTCTAAACTGGACACCATCATAGGCATTCTGTGTGTTTCGGCTTTCATCGGTATAACTCTATATATATGATCATATATATATATATAGTTATATCGATGAAAGCCAAAACACGCCGAATGCCTGTGGACACCATGGGACCCCTCTAAACTTGACACTCTGGGGACCTCTCAGGGTATCAGGTTTAGAGAGGTTCCACTGTTTGTATATGTACAATAATACATTCTGAGAGTTGACAGCTTAATGCGCTGGTCATTTCCACTTCCGGGTACTGTAACCGTGTTATTGTAAACGTATTTATTATGCTGCTCTCACGGGAAGTCGGCATGTTGATAGGATAGTGCAATATACAGTTTTAGACTGTGCAGTCAATGTATTTATTTAAAATAAATACGTTGACTATACAACGACTACAAATGTTTTTCTATACGTCTGAAACTGTATATTACAGCACATTATCCTATCAACATGTCGATCGCCTGTGGGTAATCCTGGTTCAAATGTAACTTTAGGTTATTCATGCAACATCTATAGATAGATGATATAAAATAGTGAGCATCAATATATACATACCTCTGTAGATTTCCTTGCCATACTTCTGTAGTGTAAACTAATAGATTTGATTCGTCCGATTTCAACAACATGCAATTGATTACTGACGACTGGACACTGCCCAACTATCTATATTCTATTTTTAGCACAATGGACTTTTCAGAATTCCCAACATTCATGGAAAACGAAACAGAAAGTATGCCAATAGGACAGTCTTGATTTCCCAGGAAACTATCACTGTGGGTATAGTACGCACGGGCACCTAC
The DNA here is from genome assembly GCA_029237695.1 of Conchocele bisecta. Classification (NCBI taxonomy): domain Eukaryota; kingdom Metazoa; phylum Mollusca; class Bivalvia; order Lucinida; family Thyasiridae; genus Conchocele; species Conchocele bisecta. The sequence goes on from CM055268.1 coordinate 59,302,431, forward strand.
TATTTGGGTGGAGTGCACGACATTTGGAAAGAAGTCTCCACTTCGGACCACATGGGTCTCATATCAGTAGCCCATTTCACCAACTTTGCAAAGTATACTTATCTTGCAAAGTATACTTTGAGGGAGAAATTTTCAATTTAAGGATACATTTATTAATTGTTAGCATACGTACTTAATTTATTACATTATCACATCCATTTCGGCTGTGTTAATGTAATAAATTCAGTATAATAATTCTGCATACTTTTAATCATCAAATATATGCAGTCGTTAGTTCTCTATAGCATAATTCATTTCGGGAAAAATAAATGATTACTCCCTCAAAGTATACTTAGCTAGATAAGTATACTTTGCAATGTTGATGAAATCGGCTACAGATATGCATAGAAAGTGTGCTGTGACGAAACTGTGATGAAATATAAAAATACTGAAAGTATCATATATTGACATAAAACTAGAAACAGTAGATGGTAGATATGATACATATTATGTCATATATGAATTACGATACAATGACCTGTAATTCCGCATGTGTGGACTATAGAATGAAATATGGTCGCTAACGCACGCTTTTTTAATACCCAATATGTGAACCATAACGTACGTATACATATCATTACTTAGTTTCAACTCAATCGGACTTTGGGTTGTATAATGATAGGACAAATCGCACGGACGGACGGATAGCGCTATGCCAAACGGGTGTATAAAAATTAGTAGTGAAAACAATATAGTTTTTGTAGTGTTAATATCACCGTAAAAATAAGAAACATGCAGAGTGTATACATGTTATCACTGTATTTCCCAGGAAATATGAAATCACATTATCAGCAAAGTGAGCGATATATAAAACGTCCTACCCAAGATGTACGGTTGACAATCATATCTATATGTATATATATATATCGGACGAGTAGCCATGAGTGCATACGTACCAATTACCGAATGATAAATGATGTTAGTTATATAGTCCGGCAGCAGGGTTTTGAATGCCATACTATTTGTAAGTCGCGATTTTGCTGTTAAGCCTGCATCCTTGAGCGTTTTGAGAAATCGGCATTAATACAAGATGGCCACCAAATAGCTATAATATTCCATATTGTTGCATCCACACCAGGTATTTCAGTAATTTAAGAGCGAATAATGGATTTGACAGATTGTCTACTTTAAAATGCAATTCAAAAACCGTGGAATTGGAAAACAGTCCAAACAGTACAAGATGATCGCCAAATAAAACGATTTTACATTTAAATTACACGCGCAATCATATTGAAGCAAATACGTAGAACAAGCATGTGATTATTGACAGTGACATACTCAATACACATGTTCAGTATCTTTGATATGCAATAATACAATTGTGTCAGTAACGAAAGTCCAAGGCGGTCCTCAAATAAAAATATATTATCAGATAATTTCATAATAAATAATCAGAGTAAATAGGTATAGTAGTACATGTTCATTGAGTGTATGTATGCAATGATTGTTTTTCCGTAACGTAGCTATGTACTTATATAATATTGACAAGCTTTGTCATTATCGTTATGTAATTAGTTAACTATGTCTATAACATCGGTCCAAGTTGGCCGTCACATATATTAAAGTTATGGTACTCAATGGCTGAATACTATGGAAGCGTCCTGGCGCCAATGCTATAATATTGTATCTCCTAATTAGGAGATAGTAAGTCCTAATTAGGAGATAATAACTCCATTTTAGGAGCTACTAAGTTGTGTTGAAGGGGTTGTAGCTGTTGGTATTGTGATGTGGTGTAGAGTTTCCGTGATATGGTGCAGACAAGGTATGTACATGCCGACAAGATGGCGTTGCGGGACGACAGCAGGTAAGTTTCAGTTTAATTCGGCAATTTTACAGCTTACAGGACATCATCAGCAAGGTATCTGGGTATGTACTGACGCAGAAATGAATATGATTTCCAACGATCACGCTCAGAATACCTATGACAAAGTATTTTCGCTTGCAAAGATGACACCTCGATACATTTTCCTACGTAAAATTTTAATCGAGGGAAAGTGACTAATTCTGGCTAAGAAACACGTGTTCTTACCCTTTTCGGTAGCGATATCGAGTAAATACAGTCTAAATGAAAGTGTCGATATGACATGTTTTATGCCATTTTCTCTGGTTTCATCGGGTTATGGTTTGTACATCATGTTATGATTTAGAGCTTCCATAAGAAATTGCAGAAACTGATACGGATTTGCGCGAAAACACGCTACGGTTGGTACATGTACGACAAAAGAGATACGGTGTGTAGCACGTTTTCACATGACGCATTGATTACAATCACCAGTTACCGTCAATTGCTTATGTCCTCGTATTAAATAAGTTATAAAACAAGGCCAAGTGGCCAATGATGACGCCCGTCCTTAACCCCGCTGCCGCAACGAGGTATGCAACCTGATGTGGGTGTATTGGTTTCATGTTTGGTCCCGCCCTGCGCATTACCGTCCGAAATTTACGGGACGGGTTCTTTATCGTGTTGTTTATTTTCTGGACAGATCTCTTTCGTTGTAGAACCAGCCCCGAATGGAAATGGATGGGTCTGGTGAACTATCGGACGTACATTTCCACACTGATATCAGGAGCGATAACCGTGTTTCCTTAAAATGTTAACGGACATTACTATGTGTTATCTGTAAAAAAATATTTGATGTGAAATGATCATACTTGATAATCTGTCTAAAATATTAATTTTCCAGGTGACGTATTTAATTAGCATAAATAATTAAAAAATATCATACCTCATTTGCATATGAAAATAGCCCAGTGATACCACCGCGAGCCACTATCAGTAAAATAAACATTACTAAATGAGTATAGATGTATAGCGGGCACTCTTAGAGTTGGTGGAATGGTGACACGATTATGCACTTATTTAACTCATATAAAGACCATTTTCTGCCTACTGAGTGGGCACATAACACGTAATATTATGTTTATATTTTTTCATGAAAGATAAAAAGAATAAAATAAAGCGTTGTAGCGTTATAAGCTTATTTTGTAAACATTTCGACGAGTAAAGTAGCTAAAACAAGTAGATCTATAGATAACTGTAATGTTATGGCTGTTGATATGTGTTTACCATTCACGACACTAATCTACTATTCTCTATAGTCCATGTATAAACGTAAGAACGTAAAAAAGCAGCTCCATTAAATTGGAATATTAGTAAATATGGATAAAATTAAAATATTTTCGTTATATATACCATTACGCAAATTCGCCTTATCTTGAAATAATAAATCAGTGAACTATTTCAAGTTCAGCAAGGGAGCTAATCGCAATACTCCATACTTCTACTAGAACTATTTTCAAGCCAGCCAAGCGCTAATTATAGCCATTTAAATGTTTTGCTTATTAGTTCATATAGTTAATCTATCTCCGGTGATATATAATGATATATTACTTGTTTATGTTATATTATGAATATTAATACATGTATTTTAAATAGCTTATCGGTGTAACGGTATCGTTGTAGACAGAGTTGTAATTCATTTAATAATTATTGTTACATTCAAGTGTTTGCACTATACGACTTCTGTACCGGCATTGACGTCGTGAACGGCCCAGTAGTCGTGAGGTTAGAGTCGCGGACTACTATCATCGAACTCGCGTTTCCCGAACAGGTCACTATTCACTATTTGTGTGTTGTTGTTTTTTTCTCACAATTTTAAGATTTTAATTAAAGTAGCTATAAACTGATAGAAACTGTATACCAGCAATAAAACGGTGCGTCTTTATTTGTATAATATATACATCGAAATTGTGTTACTGTGTTTATTTATTTTCAAGTTTGAGGTACTGCATAGTATAAGAGTATTAGCAATTCCTCATTGTCTCCAGGAAAATCAAACTAGAAATGTGGCCTGTCGTATATAACGTATCGGAGGCGAATTATTGTAGCCGTAAGATGCCCCCGACGACTGCCTTTTAGAACTTTCTATCTTGGCATTGAGGTTCATATGATTGTGGATTTATCACAGCATGATAGAGGACCGTCAGAGCAATGTATGTGGTGTACAATATAAATATCCCATTAAGGAAATAGAAAGTATAGGACATTTGCCCCAACGTTAAGTTTACATAAACACGATAAATCCGTGACCTTTGAACTACAGATGTGGGTAATGTAATTTAAAGAAACACGTTGTAGTGTTTTCCCCAGGATGGAAAAGGGGCAGGGTGCTAGTCGAAACAATTATTATACCAACTGAATTAAAATGGAATAAGCAAATGATATGGGAGGGGGGGGGAGGGGGGGGGGGGTAAGTCCATAACATGCAATCAGTAACACTAATGGATATACATGTGCCTGTCAAAAATTAAAATTAAAAATTAATAATACAAACTTGACCTTCAGAGGGACCCTCTGTGTGGGCTATAGAATGTAAATATGGATGATGAAAAATACGTATATATAGCTTCAAGCCAATCTGACTTAAAGTTGCAGGGATATAACAGGTAGGTAAAAACATTAACTCAAGTATTCTAAGCCATTTGGCCTTGACATCAGCTTAACCAGGGGCCGCTTGTGTGGGCTATAGAATGAACATGTGGGTGTGACTGGAGAAATGGGGCTTATGCGTTTTGTGACGAGGGTAGATACAGATCGGCCTGTCTGATCAGGATCTGCGCTGTTCGCCATTCCATTAATGAAACGCCCATCATGCTTCCAACAAGCGTTATTAGACTACAGGAGTGTGTCATTTGATCAGGATCTACAATGGTTACAAATATCATAACCCCATTTCTCCAGTAACGTGACAAATAAGTATACCAAGTCAATTTGACTTCGCAAAAGTTGTAATTTCCCTTCTGTTTTCCAATGGCTACCATAGCAAGTCAAAACAACAAGTAGCGCATGCACATGAAAATCTTCATACATCAGTTATGCATCAGTCAATGTAAATCCCCGCCCGCCCCCCCCCCCCCCCCCCTCCGGGGGAGGGGCGGGGCTTTACCGGGGCATACCCCGGGGCTTTTACCTTTCATGATGCCCCGCACTGCGGGAACTTTACCGGGGCTTTAACTGTTGCTAAGAAATTGAGCGGGGACATACCCCGGGGCTTTACCGGGGCTTTACCGGGGTTTTATCAGACTGTTATCAAGATATGTACATGTATGTTTACCTGAATACTGTTGTGTGGGAGGGGTGACATGGGTTTAAACTGTTTAATACGATCTACTTTCACTGTGGACTGTTTAATACTGGCAAATTTTGTTTAATATAAACAATTTTTTTTTCAAATAATTCCTCCGTTTATATTGTTATATATCCGTTATCCGTTATCCCAGCCCCTAACAACACGTGGAAAATTCTGAGACATTCCCCCCCCCACCACACACACTGAGGACCCCCCCCCACCCGACCACCCCCCCCCCCCCCCCCCCTGGAAAGTGATTCATTACCCGACAACCCTGAAAATCACGAGACCCCCCCCCCACCTGGAAAGTGATTCTTTACCCAACAAACCCTGGAAAATCCGAGACCCCCCCCCCCCTCCCCCTGGAAAATCCCGAGACCCCCCCCCCCCCCCCCACCCCCCACACTGGAAAAATCCTATTTCTCACACACACACCCTCCCCATGTAAGTAAAAATATAAAGTGCTGCATTTTATACTATTAATAGGGGGGGGGGGGTGTGTACATTTTTATGAACCCTGTCTCGAAGAGCCGGTGTCATATAGTGTTTGCACCGTCCGTGTGTCCGTGTGTCCGTGCGTTAATACGGTTAAGAAGTTTGTATCATGCAAGGGTCCACTTTTGTGCTATTTAATACTATTCACACATATCCGACCTTCCTTCTACCGAGTCCGTGGGTGGTGCCAAAGGTTAGCGGCTATTTATTTGGTTACTACTATTAACAGGAACGTACCTATTTCAAAGCAACAAACACATATTTACCCTGTACTTAGTCGACCCTACTTGTCCTAACTGTCATTTGGAGGCGGAGCTAGGATGCGTCACACATGCTACTAAGATGCCCAGCACTACACGAAGTTCGGAAACAGACCTACCCGGCGTTTCGTCAAGAAATCCAAAATGTGCTAGGAGACTCGAACTTTTACAAACTAAACATATCGGTCATTACCCAGCTGATCATCGACTGTAACGATTTCAAAAACAACTATATCACTAAGTCAACCACCCTAGAAATAGAACGAGTAGCAGGCCAAATGTGCTACCAATTACATCTACAACGAATAAAGCTGCTTGGGTTGTAATAATGGCTTCCCATACTAATAAAAGTTCCAGTATCTACTATTTATAAGTGACATTTTGCTCTACAACACATCATTTTCGTGCAAGAATATTTCACATTTAAAATCACCAGATGGCCCCGCAGTGCGGGGCATTTTACCGGGGCTTTTACCGACCATGTTGCCCCGCAGTGCGGGGCCTTCACCGGGGCTTTAACAGCAACGAAAATATAAGCCCCGCTATTCCCCCGGAGGGGGGGGGGGGCGGGACTTACATTGACTGATGCATTAAATAGTACTGGTCGGTCTTTGAAACGTTTCAATTTCATCAACAAACATGTATATTTGGATAAATGACTAACAACATCGATGGTATCCCAAGGATTTTAATTTTAAAGTTGAAATAAAACACTATATTGGGTAAACATATTTGATGTGGGATTTACAAACAAGGCACGTTTTCTCATCTGTCCCAAGTTGGAGAGAAGTATAATATTGATTTTAGCTGACAATATACAAGGCTGTACTGTTGATTCCCGATAAAGTGGCAAGGACAAAGGTCACAGGAGATTCCATGTTGAACCATAATAGGCAATGTATCCGTAGGTGTGTTAAAATGCAAAACGGACATTAGCATGACGATGTAGCATGCATGTCACCAATGTTGGCCCGAAATATATTCAAGCAACGTTCAGGAATATTCTGAATCAAGTTGTCACTTTTGTTGTTACGTATTTGCTGAAAAAGAAAATAGTGAGCACATGCACTTGAATCGTATATGTATCACACCATCATACGTCAAGTGTTCATTGGTAATGCTTGCATGAGCAAGTCAATATTAATCGATATCAATGCACCTGTGTTTCATTATCTAATTTTAGAACATACACGCAGTATTATACATACGTGCACCTATATCAACATGTGAGTAATACTTACATTTCGTATCTGATGCATGTAGCGTAGTGGTAACAGTTATTCTTTTGTTTGATTAATCAACGTTGGGGGTTGTGGGTTCGAAGCAGCCACTGTGCTATCTTTTTTTATTGAATTATGTCCCTCACTTCATACTCCCAGATATCTGCCGTCGTTAATAGGTGTATTTTATTAGCATTATTTAATGTAACTTACAGAAACATATGTTTTGTATTGGTTCAAAAACTGATAAACTGAAGACGTATATAGCACACTGTCATTTGAATCGTCTTAGTTACATCCATATGTCTGTATGGACAAAATGTATATGTGCAACCAATGTTTTCCCCGCTCTGGGGCGGCGGGCATACAATATGTGGGGTGTATTTACAGTCAAACATTTCCAGGGGCCGGGAATTAGGAGGCCAAAATCCCCGAGCATGTGTATGTTTGACATCCCCAAGAGTCCCCAAGAGCCCCCCCCCCCCCCCCCCCTGTACTGTCGCTTCTATGAAATACCTACTGGCGACAATTTTAGAATGCGTCTACATCCCGATTTGGTTTCATGTTGTTTGATAGTCAATATTTATTCAGTAAATCAATTGTGAACACCGTATGCCCTGATCAGATTGCGTGATAAACACAGTGCACACGTCACAAGGACCCGTTTGTTAAACTCTATCTAAGACATGTTCGTACAAGCGAGAAAACGTTGAATCTGTTATACGAATAAAAAAATAAAAAATAAAATAATTTGTCCGAGGACGGAACTCGCACAAAAGGAACGCAAGTCGAATGCATTTACCGAGCACTCTACCATCTGAGCTGTGGGGGACAATACTGCTTATGCTGGAGGACTAGGCAATCAAAATGAATTAACTATCGAAACGTTTTACGTTTAAAATATGGCTTTTATTGTGGTTTTCAATCGCCTGTTTCACCAGTCAACCAGTTGGTAATTTAAATTATCTCCTAAGCTATCGGGAGCATGCATTTTCAAGCTCTAATTGATCTAGATAAGGCGTCGATTCGGCCAGCTAAAGTGGCTGCAAACGGCTATATCCCTAGAAAGCTATGAAAGACACGTGCCCTTGCCAATTTATCGGAAACCAAAAGTACACATGCTTATCTTCGACGCTGGTGTGTAAACATAACACGGCGAAAATAACAGAAATCAGTACGCGGACGGGTAAAACAAAATGTTTGTTTTAAATATAATATATAGCGAACCAGCGATATCATCTATTGTTTTAATAATATGCATACATGTTGTAATTAATGTTTAACAGAGATATACCTATGCATAATATACTATACTATGGTTTATACTTCAGCGCTATTTTACGGCTGTGTGATTTGCCTCAATATAAGCTGGATTAGTTTTTACTTATAGTCATGCACAATCGAGAGAACATTAAAACATTTAAAATATATAAATATTATTTAAAGGAGTACCGATATGATATGTTTAAGTAATAAATATATTGACAATATATACTACAATTGCTTAAAGCATAATTTACTGATCGATAATAGTCACTGAATCGTGGCCTATTTGACCGCATTACCTATTGCATTGGTCACTGGGGGTGTGCTGGTGTGCACCCGCTAATACAATGTTTGCGTAATGGGTATAGTTATTTAGTTTAAACAATATTTTATTCACATTTTGACACAGATACATGTAATAACGTATATACAAATATATCAATCACGACAATGCGGTACAATTTGTGAAAAGGATTCAGTAGTAAGCGCAAGCGCTTATAAACACTGCCTCCTTAAATGCATGGAACAGAATAAATTAATATCATGACAAAACGTAACAGAACATAGTCATAAACCGTGATGAAAACTAAACCTCTGACAAAAGAGATGTTTGGAGAGAAACGGGGGTCGGGGGTGGTGTGGGGTGGGGGGGGGGGGGCTGGAGAGGCGGGAAGTAGTAGTAGTAATAGCAGTAGTAGTAGTACTTAACAATATTAGTATCAGCAGAAGTAGTAGCAGTTGTATTTCTAGTTGGTGAAATTAATTGGAATATATATATACATAAAAGACAAAGTTAAACGTGATTAGCGAATGAGAATATATAATATGATGGAGAGACATCAAACGCGGATAACCCGTTCATCTCAGCTGTCTGGATAGACCTCACGTACTGTAGTGACATAGTACAATACCAGACTAGAGTGAAATATTACCACCTATATTCGAACCGTTTAGATCGTTTGATATAGTCATGGTTGAACGTCATCTCTCACAATATTCAGTTGTGTTAAACTATTGTTCTACTGTGCTCTTATATCGGTGTACAATGGACAATGCAAGATGTAGTGTTGATTGTCTTCCACTGCCACACAACTGCAGCGTGGACTGTCCACTATGTTCTTCGAGAAAAGATGTTGGTTTAAGCAGCTGCAATGTGTGCGGATGATTGTGTGGAGAATTTGCGTTTCCCTCTTACCACAGAGTAGTAATAGTTAGGAGGTTTAGTTATTTTCGAATTCAAGTGTGTTTTGAATACGTTTAGTGATGGCAAGTTGCGAATATCGGGTGTGAGCAGCTGATTCCTTTCCTGAACTGATGATGGTAAAAATGAGTTATGATAGAGCTGTGTCTTACATGCGTTTCTGAGATTGTAGTTCACTGTGTGTTCCTACGTTTGCTGGAACAAGATATGATAAGTAGTGAAGGGATAGTCGGTTATATATCTTATAGAAGAGAAATAATGTGTGCTTCCTGCGTCTGGCATTTAGTGTTTCCCAGCATGTTTCTCGATAAAGTGCTTCAAAAGATACAAGTTTAGTGGCTCATGTTACAATTCGATCTGCCTCTATTTGAATCTTTTCCAGATCCTGTTATTCATACCTTGTACAATTATCCCAAATTACATCAGTATATTCTGAGACGGGCCGAATAAAAGAAGTATACATAGTTTCCAGAGTTTTCCGATTGAGACGAACTCTTAATTTTCTCATCATGTTGATGCACTTCCATGCTTTTGACTTTGTGAATTCGAAATGAGAATGCCATGTTCCATTGTTAGATAGACAAAGACCAAGATGTGTATGATAACCAACTTCTTTAATGATATTTAGATTCATGATTAGCGGAGGATGTTGAGGTCTGTTAGTTTTCCGAGAAATCAAGAGGGATTCAGTCTTGGAAGGATTGAAAGTTACCATATATAGTTATTTGTTTTGAAATACAAAACCATACAACTATATGGTATGGTTATATTTTTAAATAACTATTCGAACCGACGAAACTTAAGATACGTTCCCCGTCCCAAACCCCCACCAAAGAAAATCCTTGTTCCTTTTTTGTAATGGAAAATCCAGTATAGAAACCCTTATCTCAGGAAACTGTTATCTCGAGTAACATCTAATACATCTTATTTTGTAAATTGTTTATGATTCTAACTTATAAATTGATATGAATATTAAATATCGTGGATATATATATGGTATGGCTATTTTTTGTTTTGGAACATAAAGCCATACCATACGTATATAGACATTTAATGTTACGGACGTTTGGTGGTAGCAAAGTGTCTTAAAAATTATATTTGTATTAGTAAATAATATAATAAAGCAAAATATCATACTATATACATTCATTTCAAGGTCATTAATTATGCGTATGCTGTCACAAAGGCTATTGTGTTTAATGTATCTGTCATTCTTTAACAGTATAAGGGTTATATATCCATTGCAAATGTGGTTAGGTCTATTTTGCAGTCCATCGGTCGACATATTACATGTATGTGTATTCACATTTTATGTTATTATTATTATATACCCTAATAATTTCATTATATTGTATTGTGCCACCAGCATAGATCCTGTTGCGTTATCACACTTTTGCATTATATGTATTGCAAGCACTTTCAGGTTATTTATTAATAAGTTTTGAATGTTATGCATCATCATAATACATCGGTATAGCATCCTAATGTCAGTTTACAATGATGTCAATGGTCATATTTCCCATTTTACCGCTGAAATTACCATGCATTATGTATCCGTTGTTTGCCTTACTTACACATTTATCATTGATATACTAATCCAATTGTAGCACATATTTCTCAGTGGCTGGGAATCTGTTTTTATAATCTCATATAATCACGTGTATACCTCCATAATGATAAATAGTTATTCAATAAGCTGTTTGCATTTATTTCATTTTTTTTTTAAATGTTGTGTCTTATGTGTGAATTGTATTACACTCCCCCACCCCCTACAACAGACAAAAAAGCATAAAATAAAACAATAACATCCGCAGCCCCCATTTTTGCTGGTGGAAAAAGCTCCAAAGGAAACCACACTCTCGGGGAAAACTAACGATTGCAATAAAATGGTATTGTATGTGTCTGTACGCAGTGCCGTAGCCACGTTGAGGCCAGACGAGGCCATGGCCTCGTCCGTTTTTTCACGATTTTTTTTTTTTTTTTTTTTTTTATTCCAATATAGGAAAAATGGGAGTCATAGTATGTGCTCAGACTTTGCTGAGAATGCAGGAAATGGCGTTTCAGACCACTTTGATTTCAAAATTTTCAGGGTGGGCATACCCCCGGACCCGCCTAGCAAACTCGGGCCCTTCGGGCCCTCAACACTTCCACCCCCAATAATTATCGTCTTCCGCCGCTTATGTTGGCCTCGGCTATTTCGAACCTCTGGCTACGGCACTGGTACGTATTCTGGACACGAAACATAGGCACTATAATATGCCACAGCTTTATGTTTTGAATGAATGGATTATGAAAACCATAGTTTTCGGTTTAGCTGTATTTACCTTACGGCAGTATTCACTTACATATCACTATTTCCATTTTTTATTTCTTTTTAATTTTTAACAAAACCTATAATAATACATACTAATAATATTTATTCTATACCGTATACATATGTTTCTACTATTTATCATTTGCTTTAATACATATTTTGTTTTAAATGTCTGAAACTATGCTGGTTTACTATGTTCTACAATGCTTTTATTTCTAATTTATTAAATTTAACAAACTATTACAACTTCACAACTATAATAATAGCCTTTATTATATTACGCTCACATGTGTGGCGGTGGTGGTATGCATCGATCCTGTATCATTTGTGGCCATTGTACCAATGGCCAGCTGGATCCCACGAGAACATGCGTGACACACCGTATCTATTTCGTCGTACATATACAAACCGTAGCGTATTTTCTCGGAAAACGGCATTAGTTTCTGAAATTTATCACGGAAGCTCTAAACCATAACAGGGTGTACACACCATAACCAGATAAAACAGAAAATGCCATAAAACATGTCATATCCTACATATATAGAACTAACACCTTCCACGGATCATTTAGACTGTATTTACTCGATATCGCCGCCGAAAAGGAACACGAACACGTGTTTGTCAGTCAGAAATCGCCATTTTCATCACGCTCCCGCGATTCAAAATAATTCACTTACAAACAAGTATTCTGAACGTGATTGTTGGAAATCATATTCATTTCTGTGTCAGTACATACCAAGCTCATGATGACCTGTAAGCTGTAAAATGTTGAATTAAACTGAAACGTACCTGCTGTTATGCCGTAACGTCATCTTGTCGGCATGTACTTACATTGTCTGCACCATATCACGGAAACTCTACACCACATCACAATACCGACAGCTACAACCCCTTCAACACAACTTAGTATCTCCTAATTATGAGTTGCTATCTCCTAATTAGGACGTATTATCTCCTAATTAGGACTTATTATGACGTATTATCTCCTAATTATGACTTATTATCTCCTAATTATGAGCCAATATCTCCTAATTAGGACTAATATATCATAAGAATGAGATATATCTCCTAATTAGGTCTTATTATCTCCTAATTAGAACTTAATATCTCCTAATTAGGACGTATTGCCTCCTAATAAGGAGATTTGTCTCCTAATTAGGAGTTACTAAGTCCTAATTTGGACTTACTATCTCCTAATTAGGAGTTACTAATTAGGAGATAAAAAGATGATAGCATTGGCACCAGGACGCTCCCATAGTATAAATATATAACGTTCGCATTTCCCACCATGAACAAATAAAATAATAATAAATAAATAAGGTAATATAAGTATGTTTGACAATCTTGAATTTATGCTATGAATAAAAGTTTCATTACATACTCTATGTTACTGAACGCGACCCGAGTATACCTAAATGCAATACATGTACCCATTTGCACTAATAGGGGCGCTGTCAGAGTACAGTTTTATTCTTCACTTAATATAATATACACATGCAATTCTATATTTTTCTTCTCAGTTTGGATATGTTTTTATTCTCCCCGTAATATGTCTGTGGTGGGTCGGGGAGGTGAGTGTGTGAGTGAATAGGGTTTAACGTCCGCTTTTCTGACATAGAGGTACAAGCCTCAGGGAGTCTACACGCAGACGGGTCAACGGGGTCGAGTCCCATATCCACCTGTCCAAGGGGGGTAAATCCCAACTTCAGAACTCAATATTTACAATCAAAATATATATTCAGTCCTGAAATTAGAACAACCTGATCTGGTGCCAGGCCCTCGCCACACCAGCATCATTTATCCCATCCCCTAAAAGTAATAGGATTAGCGCTAATCTTACTTTTATATATGGGGCATAGCCTGACTCAACTCTCACATACAAGAAAGCCAAAAATGTACATGAGGGCCAAATCCGGTATAGTGGGTTCCGGAAAGTATGAACCCAATCGTTAAGCCAGTTTAGTCGCCTTTTACGACAAGCAATGGCTACTGCAGCACTATTCTCAGGATCAGTTGATCCCGCCCCGGTGCCTGCACGGGGCTGGGTCGGGGAGGTATCCCCACAAACCGTACAGTACAATGTGTGTGTGTGTTTGTTTGTTTGTTTGTTTAAAGATGTCTATAGTCCCCTTCTTCTCAGTAATAGTATAATCATGCACATTAATAGCTAGACCAATATGTTTCTCTACTTTAGATATCTGCAAGATGGACACAGGAAAATGTATCCCAATAGTATTTATAAAATCAGCACTTGGGTAATATATATATGTGTGTGGTGGGTAGCAGGATTAATTGCTGAGTTAATAGCGTATATAAGACATCTATCATCATTGTTCTTGACATTGATTACTGCATTCTTAGTTGTTATTTCTTTAGGTAGAACAAGCTTTTAGTGGCTTGTACTTAGCAATGTTAAGGTAGAACTTTTTACAATGATCAATCATCATACATGTAGCCGTGTTTGTGAAATGTTCAATACTTTTTTGAATGTGTGAAGACGATTGTTCGTAAAATTCACTTATTTTTTCTGAATTCAAGATAGCGTATTGTTCACTATATAATACTCCGATTTGTTTCCTCGCCATCATCCTTGTATAAATCTACAGTAAGACAAACTTGAAATTTTAATATTTCTATATATTAATATCTTTCTTATTAGACAATAGTTATTGAGGGTCTTTGTATTTGTTAACATATATTTCGTATGCTTTGAAATATCCACATTTTGGTTTACATACGAGTTCTAAGAAGTCAGTGCTTTTATTATCTTTAAGTTCATTGCTTACAGCTGCATATTTTTGTTTATGAATTTTAAGCAAGTTTTCTAAGGTTGTATATTCGGTTTTTATAGGTTTTGCAGTCAAAGGTATATGTATAGGTATATAGCGGGTATAGGTTTTGGTTCTTCTTGTTGGAGAGCATCTACCATCTTTCTAAGTTGTTCATCATTGATTATACCATTACGGTGTGGGCTTAAAATGTATTTCATATCACTGGTACTCATTGTTTTTTTTATTTTATGATTACTTTTTATTGTTTAATATATTTAATGTAAAGTTGTTAATTGTAAATAAAATGGAAAAAACTATATGTTGCTTTCTTAGAGTTGGCAAATATGGGCGATGCAACGCCGAAGCTACAAAAAGATCAGACTTCTGCAAGATCCACAATTATATAGTAAAGAATCACAAAAAGTAAACTAAGACAATGCCTAAACTGTGGTGGTGGTACAACTGCCAAATACCAGATATGTTGTTCATGTATGGGGTGTACTGTCAAACTTAAAACATAAATACATTAAAATAATTAAGCCTTACCTAGATGAAAGTAGAAAAATAACAAGAACAATTATAACATGAATGATCATGTTATAAAAGAACGCTTTGAGTGTACGTTATTACTATTGAGGCCAACTACATGTTTGCAAGTAGCATGTAAAGTTATAGATATCAGGGTATGGGATCAGTGGTTTCCGAACCTGCTTTTCCGACGTGACGTATTCTGTGACGTCATTTTTACAGTAAATTTTCTTGAAACTTTTCCAAGCAAACGGACGGATTTCGATGATATGTATCTCACCATAGAAGTGACATACCGGTTCGATGATATGTATCACACCATACATTCACGTTCTTTAGATTTTTATTCACATACATGGTAACCGATTCTTCGTCAAAACCAGAAAATTGTTAGATTAAAGCAAACTATACCATAATGCAAGAACTGGCATCATTAAACGAAGCTAATCCCCTCGCACTGGCATCATTAAACGAAGCTAATCCCCTCGCTGGCAGCCTTGATAATAAAAAAAGTACTCCGTGACCTTGGGGCGGTCGAACGTGGGTCATATGAGTCTACTCATATGCTAAACCATGCTCCATAGACACACATTATGGTCAAATAATATCAAAATCGTGGAAGCAATTCACAAGTTATTGAAAAATGTAAAGGTGGTTTTACTAGCGTACGTATATGTACGCAGTACATGGACTAACGATATACCAGCTCTTGCCTGTCGACGAGGGGATACTAATTGGCAACCTGTTAAGCATTTAATGCGTTATGTTTCATTAAACTCTGTCTTTCCATTATAAAGATATTACATTCAACATCCTGCACCACCTTTAATTGACATGGCGCAATTTTAAATATTGCGCGCGGGCCCAATTTTCCCAATTTTAGTACTTTCCCCTAACAAAAAAAAACCGGCATCTAGTCGCCACGCTGACTGAGCCGCGATATATAAACTTACCCAGGGAGATTACATTACGCGTCCACTGGCGTTTGTTTCGGTGAGTCCGCACAGTACAACAGTCCGACTTGGCAACGCCACCTAGCGACTTATCATCGACACTGCAGTGCATGATATAAAAAATCCTAAAACCATCAACTTCTAAAACTGGCGTTTTGAAGAAAGTCATGAAATAAAAAAATTATGCAATATTAAATTCGATAAATTGACGCAGTACAATTTGAACAACGTTATAAGCCAAAGATATGAGTGCCAGAAATAACCCACATTCAAACACATGAAAATGTTTGCCATTTCTCCCATTTCATTGTCGAAACTCCAGACGGTTTTACAGAATGTGAAAGCCGTGGAAAATGTATACTGGATATCAAATACTCCTACAAGCACTAATATGAACTTGTGAGTGAAATTCACGACAGGTCATACATTACATCGAAACAGAAATCATTGCCTTGAAAAAGTCTGAGAAATATTACACACACACAAGTACACATTCAAAACGGCTGTATGTCAAACATTGTTCTGCGACTTTGCACTGCAGTGGAGTAGCCAGATTCATGCAGAGGGGGTGTGAATGAATGATGGAGTTTGAAGGGGGTGCGAGAACATACATTCAATTTCTTCCATTGTAGTGATTTTCACATATATTATACAGGTAGTTATTTCCCCCAGAAAACGTAGGTTAAAGTAAAAAAATACCCACCTGACCAAATGTTACGGGATGCAATTACACACCCACTGGTGAATCCATGTGACAAGTGTTTTGTATGATGTGGTGTTTGTGAATGAGCTGATAAGACACGTGTCGTGCCTTTGCACTTAATGACTGGGTGCCAGACATCCTTCATCAAAGTTGCAAATCATTTGATTGAATTGGGGTCCCATCTGTTTGGCACAAAGTGTTCTTTATAGGAATTAAATATTAAATAAGTATAATTGTGTAACTATTCCAACAGTTTTAAAAAATACGAGTGCCCGCTACAAAGAAATATTCACTTAGTAATCTTAGGTTTACTGATAGGTTGTATCATCGTGCCATTTTGATTGTAAATGAGGCAGGTCATTAAATTATTTATAATCAACTAAATGTGTCACCTGAAAAAATATTTTGTATTGACTTGTTACAAAATATGATCATTGCACATCAAAAGATAAATAGAGAGAATAAATAGTTGTTTCCATTAACATTTTAAAGAGTCAATGTTATCGCCCTTGATATCAAAGTGGCAATTCAAGCTTCATGTAAAAATAATAATAATGTAAAATTAACATGGTTTGATATGATTTTTTTAAGAATTTTACCAATTTTCTACGACGGCCATCTTGGATTATGCGACAACCTCCATTTGAACAAATATGAAAATGCTTCACCCACGCACCACAACTGTGAAGTCTGACCAGCGTCGGTCAAACGGTACATGAGAAAGAAGACGAAATCTATAATTAAAGGATGACCTGTCGGCGGCCATCTTGTATGATGTATCATCCGATTTTGACAATACCCACGATACCTTCGCCATGTGCCAGATACAAAATCAATGCGTGAAAAAACAAAGGGAGAACACTGGAATATTAGTGAGGCAAGTGTTGTGATAAATATACAAAAAGGAATTCCAGTTATGCTTGGGACACAAAATCAGTACATGTATCCGAAAAAAAAGAAAGAAATCAGTATGGTAAGATATGTTATTCTTGCTTTTAAGGACTAGAGCAAGTGAGCGGTGAGCGGGGTCTCATACATACCCTCGGCCGCAGCAAAGTCATTTGGCCTTGACCTTTGGCATGAAAGCCGCTTAGGTGAGATATAGAATGAAAATATGTTGACAAAGAAGTATGTGACATTTCCAGTCGATCTAACATACGGTTGCAGATAAATTGTGTACTTAAAACATTAATGCAAATATTTCAAAACATTTAACACAATTTGACCTTGACCTTGGGCATGAAAGTCACATGCGTGGGCTATAAAATGAAAATATGGATGTTGATTGTTGATAGACAAATATATGTTTACTTAAAACTAACTTTAAGCATATATTTCAAAACATTTAACGCAAGTTTCAAAGTAATTTCACCTTCACCGTGTGCATGAAAGCCGTATAGAATGTTTGTTTAATGGTGTTTAACGGCCTATCAACAGCTATGGTCTAATACTCACATAAAGAATATAACTGTCGGATACCAATGCCAAAGTTGTTTGTTTGTTTATTGGTGTTTAACGGCCTATCAACAGCTCAGGTCATATAAGGCTGGGCAAACGGTTCGATCCTGTATTAACCTGCTGCATTGGGGGGAAAATCCCAAAATCAGAACGGAATAATTTCATTGAGAAAAATATAGTCAGCCCTGAAATTAGAATAACCTGACCTGATGCCAGGTCCATACCACACCAATGTCACTTGGCCCCTTTCCCTCTTTCCCTAAAAAATGATTACGAATAATCGTAATACTCACACAAGAGTTATAAACCAGATTCAACTGTCACATACAAAATGCCAAAGACGTATGTGAGGGCCAAACCAGGTCTCCAGTCGGATTTCCGGTAAGGATGAATCGCGATTGTTAAATTACCCATCACATGCACCCACCAGGGCGATAGAAAGAAAATATTGATCTTCTAACTTAATAAAGAAGTATATATATGAAGTTTCAAGTCAACCCGACTTGCGGTTGCAGAGACATTGTGTACTTAAAAACCTTGACATGTTTGATGCAAATATTTCAAAACTTAAGTAATTTGACCTTGTGCAGGAAAGCCACATCGGTGTGCTACAGTATAAAAAATATGGATGAGATAAAGAAGTATATAAAGATTCTACTCAATGCGATTTACGGTTGCAGATATAATGGGTACACCCAAAAAACCTTTAACGCAAATCTTACGGATGGACGAAAATACAAAAACTATATACACCTCGACATACTTTGTATGCCTGGGTATGAATCATGATTGAAGGCACTGTGTTACAGATGATGCCTCAATATGTTGTTTGCCACATCATGCACTGCAAATGACCAATATCAACCAATTGCACCATTTCATTCGAAGTCAAATTTCGAAGTCGAAATTTATTGTACATATGTAATTTGTTACAAGTTTGACCATTGGGCATTGATTTCAATTATAATCATGATAATAGCACAAAAATAAATCATTAATTCGTAAATTTTCGTTTCCCTTCGAAAGTCTACAAAGTTTGTCTTTGGTCTATTCTGGATGTTTCAAGTAAAATCCTTTATTGCGAAGGTATCTGAAACAATGTGAAACCAACCAAATATAGACTTTATAGACTGTGGACGTTAAACAAAAATTTATGAATCAAAGATTGAATGCAATACCTTAAATGCTAATCACTCTAGGTTGGCGGTAGGATTTTTAAATTGCTCAAATGTGTCTGTGACTGGAGAAATGGGGCTTATGGGATTTGCGACCAGTGTAGATACACATATCCGCACAGGATCTGCACTGTTCACCATTGCATCAATGAAATCTCCATCATGCTTCTAACAAGCCACATCATTATCAGGCTACAGGAGTGTACTATTTGATCAGGAGCTACACTGGTCACAAATCCCATAAACCACATTCTCCAGTCACAGCCACCGGTTTAAAGTAACGGACCAATACCTATAAATACATTAAATATACCTAAAAGCATCAATAAGTAAAATAAAATAGGCCAAACAAATTATTTACTCCCATATATCACACATGGAGTAAATACATTTTGTTTAGCTTATGTTTCTCTCACTTATTGATGCTCTTAGGTGTATTTAATGTATTTATAGGCCATGGTCCGTTACTTCAAACTGAGGTCACAGCCATATATGTGTAAAAGCATAGTAAATATATTTCTGACCATTTCAATATCTAGTCCTTCGAGTGTCACATAATCGGAAATGTACAAATGCCATTCTGTCCACCACAAGAATAAGTCACCGATTCAAAAAATATTGACAAATCTTAAAACTGCACAAGTCAGATTTGTGTGAATAAGATTCATTCTCAATTCCATCAACACAAGAAGTAACATGTCTTCACGACACATCCTTTCAACAGGTTGATTAGATGATTAGAGCAGAAATCAGAGTTAAGAACCACACAAACACTGCCACTGGCATGGATGGTACTCTGGTTAAATGGTTAATTTTTTGTAACTGAACTTGTCTTTTCTCAAGCTCTTCCTCGAGCGTTATATTTTCAGATGTCGCTGATCTTAAGATGATGACAGTCTGTCATGGCGACACTATATTTTGCTTCGTGTAGGTGAGGAACTGGATCAGTTCCCATTTCGCGAGTGTTTGTCAACTTGTTGCCCAGTGAGTAGTGTTTCCAGGCAGCGATTCTTCTGGTGGCCTTTGTCCTTCAACAGCAGAATGAGAAACAATTTCCGCCTTATCTGCTTCTTCTGAACCGCCCATATATTATCTCAATAGCCCTGCTGGTGTCTGCCTCGACTGCAGGGTGAAGTTGAAGAGGCTCGACGAATAATCCAGATGGCTGAGATCTGTAGACGGCTTCCCTGAAACAAACAATCAAACACTATTATGTACATGGTTAGCCTTTTATTGAATTTCTTACCAGTATTAACCATTACTCAGCAAATGACTCCGCAACTTTCCAACATGAAACAGTGCTTAGAGAACTACATCCCACCCGGGCATCAAACTCACAACACTTGGATAAATGTGGTAAGCGAGTAAGCCACATTGTTCATAGTTGTGAACAGTAACTCTTGAAATCTACAACCGTACTGTCCGTAGCAGAGTTACGTTTCCATTCATAGTCTTCCTCTGCAGAATAGTGAATAAGAGATCTGGTTCGCAAATTAAATGTAGCAGCTAAAGTTGGGGTCCCATCCACAGGTTGAAGTAACGGACCGAGGATATAGTGTGTGTTATAGAGGGAGTATAACAAAAAAAAATTAGCTCGTTTATGGACGCTTTTAGGCATATTTAATGTATTTATAGACCTCGGTCCGTTACAATGTAATTCAACCTGTGGTCCCATCTAGTAGGCATAACAGTTTGCCTATAAGAATTAAATAAGTGTATAATTGTGTAACTACGGTACATGTATTCCGCCAGTTTTAATAATTACGAGTGCAGGCCCACTATACACATATAATCATTTAGTAATATTGATTTTACTGATAGTGACTCGCGGTGGTATCAGGCTATTTTGATATGCAAATGAGAAAATGACATTTTTAAATTATTTATACCAATTAAATAAATGTCACCAGAACAAATATTTTTATTGACACATTATAAAGTACGATCATAGTGCACATAACAAAACTAAGCAGACAGAATATAGTTTCCATTAACCTTTAATGGAAACACAGTTATCGCCCCTGTTATCAGTGACGAAATTCACGTTTCATATAAAAAGAAAAAGTACATGTATATTTTCACGTACATGTACAAATTGGGGGGAAAATCCCCAAAATCAGAACTGAATATTTACAATAACAAAATTCAGTGCTGAAATCAGAATAATCCTGGTCTGATACCAGGTCCTCGCTACACCAGAATCACTTGGCCCCTCCCAAAAGCAGTAGGATAAGTAATAATCTTAATACTTTTATAATGGGCAATAACCCAATTCAACTCCCAGGTAACAAAAGAGCCAAAGATAAAAATGTACTGAAGGGTCAAACCAGGCAAATAGTGATTCCTATATAGAGGCAACTACTACCGTTAATTTACGTCGTCTCGTTCTCTCGACCACCACCCACGTAAAGTTTTGTATTACTTTTATAATAGTTTTATTTTCAGATGGAAAATATACAAATTAGGTCACAATTAACAACTAAAGTGTAAATCAGATCTGATTAGCTATTCTGTAGAGGAAGCATACGATATCATTTATTTGTTTGTTGTGGGGTCTAAACGGCCTATCAACAGATGCGGTCATTTAAGGCCGGGTCAATGGGTTTAGTAATAAATCCCATATATTACCTGTACAAGTACATGTTCAAGTACATGTACAAATGGGGGGAAAATCCTAAAATCAGAAATGAATATTTACAATAAAAGAACTATATACTCAGCCCTGAAATCAGGATGATCCTGATCTGAGGCCAGGTCCTCGCCACACCAGAATCACATGGCCCCTCCCAAAAGCAGTAGGATCAGTAATAATCTTACTACTTCTATAATGGGCAATAACCCAATTCAACTGCCAAGTAACAGAAAGAGCGAAAGATGAAAAACGTACCTGAGGGCCAAACCAGGCAAATCGTGATCCATACTATTACTTTTATAAAAAAAAAAATTCAAATGGAAAATATACAAATTGTGTCACAATTAACAACTAAAGTGTAAATCAGATCTGATTAGCTATTATGTAGAGGAAGCATACGTACATCATTTATTTGTTTGTTTGTTGGGGTCTAACGGCCTATCAACAGATGCGGTCATTTAAGGCCGGGTCAATGGGTTTAGTAATAAATCCCATATATTACCTGTACAAGTACATGTTCAAGTACATGTACAAATGGGGGAAAATCCTAAAATCAGAAATGAATATTTACAATAAAAGAACTATATACTCAGCCCTGAAATCAGGATGATCCTGATCTGATGCCAGGTCCTCGCCACACCAGAATCACATGGCCCCTCCCAAAAGCAGTAGGATCAGTAATAATCTTACTACTTCTATAATGGGCAATAACCCAATTCAACTGCCAGGTAACAGAAAGAGCGAAAGATGAAAACGTACCTGAGGGCCAAACCAGGCAAATCGTGATCCATACGTATTACATAATATTTTTTTTCAGATGGAAAATATACAAATTGTGTCACAATTAACAACTAAAGTGTAAATCCGATCTGATTAGCTATTATGTAGAGGAAGCCTACATGTATGAATGGAATAGTAACTCTGCTACAGATGGTACAGGAGTAGATTGCAAGAGTTATTGTTCGCAACTACAATAACATGGTTCAATAATAATGAGACATCAGTGATTCTATATTTTATGTACATATTGGTGTCGTTTTTCTAGTTTCGATGTAGAACCAATAATTCATTAAACTGTGTTAATTCCATTGGGTGACAGTCCAGTTGTTACATTTATAATAGTATAGCCAATTGTTCTCGTCATTTTTTAAATTTTATTTCCACTTCAAGGGACCAGGGGTCTCAGAAATGTAATTTCCATTACGTACATTTACATGACGTAAATATAGCTTTACATTTACATTGTTTTCTTTTCAACGGCATAAAACATCAACTGAAGGGGCATCTGTTTAGAAAAGTGTCAAGAATATGATAAGCTAATTGTATTAGTGCGAAACAGAGAAATTTAGTAGCAAGTCGTGGAATTTCTCATTTATGGTAACCCAACAACATGTATTTAATATGAATCAGTAAAGTTAAGCAAAACAAAATAGCTTGGCAACTAATAGAATGCCGTGTTTTACCACATGTACCAAACATCGTTATAAAGCTACATTTAATTAATAGCACAGCCTCCAAAAATATGGGCGTAACGGCAATGATTATGTAACAGTAATGACAAAACGTAACGTAATGACTTTCCATTTATTTATATACTAATACAGCATATATAACAAACATATTTATACTTTGAATATGCTGTACAATATAACTTCAAGTTAGTGTTTACTTTTAATGTGATTGCCAATAGAAACCCACACTCCTTGCAAGCTGTGTCTGTTTTTTGTTGTTTCAGAGCTTTTACTAATTAAATCCTGATATATAAATGTTGTAGGTCTGAATAAATGTGCCATTACTGACCGACAACTGATGGGACCTGGTTTATATCTAATTGACGCATCAACTGACTGGTTAGTATGGTAATTTATCATTGCCGTTACACGATCGTCATTACCGTTACACAATTTTGTAACGGAAATGACCGTAACGGTAATGATTTTTCTTCAAAAACTCCCATTTGTCACCCCTCTGTATACAACGCATCATGAAGGTAGAATATGCAAAGACAACGTTGTAAGTGTGTCTATCTACCAATTTTGGTTTCAGTCGACCTACATACATATGGACGTGTATAAACCGTGAACGGTAATGATGCATGTAATGTGTAACCTTAAAATTCCGAATACAGACCGGTCTAGTTCTCGGCAATGACTTAAGTTGTGTTACCACCGTGTTTATTTATAAATCGGAGCGCCCATAAACAGTGTTCATTGCATTAGTAGCTGAGAGTAGAAAGGGAGGTTACTCTGATTTTACTTTTTTTTTTCAGCGTAACGGTAATGATTCGATTTCGCGGGACAGATACATTAACGTCAGTATTTTTGACAACAAAAGGCAAATTATTGCAGAATAAGCTTAATGTCAATGTTAACTATTTTAATTCAGATGCAATGTATAGTAAAGTACAAATTGACAAGATTTGAGAATTACGGGCTTGTGAACTGTGCTGATTGATGATCGGGACATGCCCATGGTGCACCATACATATGCCAACAACAGAAAATAATAACTAAACACACATAACAAGAATTGTAAATACTGTTTTCTTAATGGATTGGTATTATACATAGTTTCTTTACTGAAAAAAAAAATTTCTTTCCTTATAAATTGTGTGATTTGTCAGTAAATTACACCGGGACACCAGATGTACATAAAATATAGAATCACTGACATACATATCTGTACATGTATCAAACCAATGAAAACTGACATTCTGATCTGCATATAAAAAAATGTCATTTCGGCTTAATTCTGCGCACCGGCTAATGCACAATTCACGTAATGTTTTGCCCAGCTTACGTCAGAATAAATTATGTTGATTTTGGAATAAATCAGCTGATTAACGGTATACTAAGTCACAATTTTATCCCATTCCGATAGTTTGGTAAAAAGTTATTCAGAACATGGTCAAAATGATTAGTGGTCCTGCTTACTAAATGAATAGATCAACAACAGATCTGTTAAAAAAAGCTTCATAAACCAATAATACACATGCAAATATACATTGGTTATCATTTTATTCCGTATTATTCGCAAAACTCAAGGACAAAATGGACTGATATTTTGATCAAATTTGGCTGGGTCTCCGCTAGGCGGATACAGATAATAGACGACAGATGAAATAGTAAAAGCCATCTGTTTAGCCGTGATTATCTCGACTAAGAACTGCCTTGAATGTTCAGGGAATTTAGACGGAATATGGACATTTTCACGAAAATTATTATTAGGTGCGCAGAATTAACAGACACGATTGTAATCCCAACAAACATAGTCTCCACCCCCGCCCCCGACCCATATTTTGTGAGGTCACCCCCAATGAAGCAAAGAAGTCCCTCATCACCACCCCAGACCAAACATGGGTACCCTGTGTACAAATAAATTTTAGGAAGCCCACCCACTGCAATACAAATACTTAATACAAATACTGCACTTCAATTTTTGTACTTGTTTTTGGTCACTGTTGTTATAGTTTTCTAAATCGTGTAAACACGTGACTTTCTGAAAACACTTGTCTTAAGAAAACAACATGAATAATCAGACATGTAAAATATTGGTGTGTGCAAAGCCACATACACGGTGCGAAGCCGGGTACACTTACTTAATAGAAATACTGCACCGGCCTATATTCATGATATTTCGGGGAAAAGTCACCGCTGTGCAAATGCATGCAGTGTACCTGGATTCGCACACCTCAATTTTTTACTTATTTCATCACTGTTGTTACAGTTTTTTTAAACACATTTGACTCTCGAAAGATGAATGAAAGTAGTGTCTTTTTTAAGTGGCTAAAAGCCTATATAAGACAATAGTGAATAGATAACAGATAATAGCCTAAATATATAATGAATTGACTTGTTGGACTGAAAACATATATTCAAAGTGAATCTACAAGTATCGAGGTGCCACAAACACACAGAGTCCGAGATGCACCATAAATTAGAAATTAGCTATTTAAACAACAATTGTGGAAACAACATTGGTCGCGAAAACCAATGACTCGGCACAAGCACAGGCAATGTTGAATATCCCCACCCACTTGAATTCATGTTAGATTAAATACAATGGAATTATTTTAGTAGCCCTGTGGTTAAAAGTGCTGTCGAAGTCAGCACGATTCAAATATTGGTCAACAGTAATAAAGAAATAATTCTTACCTGAAATGAATGTTTCGTGTCTTGAAGCCAGTAGACTTATGTAAAATGTAGGTCAATTATTTGATGCGTCTTGTGCCATGGCTGTCGCCGTATTGTCCTCTCAACTTTAGCAAATTTGCAGAAATGTACGTCTGTAGCATTCACAAATCGTCGAGTACACAATGAGTATCTGTATTACCGTATGTAGAGCTTATCAACAATGAAGACAGCAATAATTTCAAAATGTCTTGAACCAGTACGTGTAATGGCAGGACACGAAATATAGTATGACGTCACAATGAAAATAAAATCGCATTTAACAACAAATAGCTGACTTTTTAAACGTAAATTTGTTATTGGTTGGTATATTACATTAAAAAAAAGTGTCCTGTGTCCAATAAAAATTGGACACATGACACTATGGCGTTTAGTAAATGGTTCAAATATTGACTCTTTAATGTACCGGACGTTCTAAATGAGGCTCCATACGGGATAATCTATTTAAACTAAATTTCATTGGGAAGCTATTTTTTTGCAAATTACATGCGTATTATTATTTTAATATAACCTATCAATGTTTACAGGTGTTAGCATGTTTCAATATTGAACTAACATATAGCTTGTTGGTATTGGCACACTTTCATGTTACGAAGTTTCCCGCAGCGAACCCCATTCGGCCCATCGACCGATTGTAATTATAGAACGCCTGTAACTATTCATGAGAATATAGGCGTTCTATGAAAATGATTGACATCCTATGTTACACTCTGTATAGATAGTATTGTTTGATCAGAGGTCTGGACCAGTATAGTTTTTGGGTTTGTCTGCGCAGTATAAATACAGGAGTATGCTAGTGTTTGTTCGTAGTATAGATAGTATTAAAGTGTACTGTTATATCAGAGTTCTTATATATAGGGATAATGGGATGGACTGGACCGGTACGAACACAATAAAAAGTAATTATAAAATAAAAATTGTCCAGGACGCCCATTATACATATATATATAGTGTTGTTGTGGGGGGTGGGGGGGAGGGGGAGGGGAGCGGAGACATATATTTTTTTCTGAAAAAAAAAAACAACCCTCTAGTTTCATTTTAAAGTCATCTATCTGTTTCACTATGCCTAATACATCCATTAATCGGGTTTAATTTACTTAACTAGCTCGTGTAGATACAACAATATGCCATTACTATTTGGAGACCATCTTCAGGCCCGTAGCCAGACCTGTTTCAAGGGGGGGGTCGTTTCGAAGGCTCAATGGGTCTGAAGTATCTACCTGTTTGAAGGGGGGGTCGTTTCGAAGGCTCAAGGGGTCTGAAGTATCTATGGGGGTCTAAAAAAGTGGACCTCAAGGCTAAAAAAGTGAACCTCGAGGCTGGGCTGGGGGGTCGTCCGACCGCTCCGACCCCCCCTGGCTACAGGCCTGATCTTGTATTTATGCAGTGTTATCAAAGCGCCCAAGGCCGCCAGCTTGTCACCAGCCGGGTTCAAAGACGAAAGTCTAGATTTGCAAAATCAGTAATAATAAATATGGCAATAGGTTAAGCCAAAAACAAGCGTTTGACTGCCAGACTAATATATTGAGTTACGATTAGTAATGTGCTATTTATAGCAACGAAACCGAAAGTGAAACATATTGTACGTCATATACAGTAGTGAGAATACCTGGGTGTAATATATTACGTATGTGTGGAAGTTTGTGATTTTCCACGACACTAACGGTTTTACATGTAAATGCATTTGCGCCAACCGTATGCCCAGATCTGGATGTACATCTGATTATGGTTCAGACTGCTAACCACCCCCCCCCCCCACCACCACCCAGAAGTAACTGAAATGTATTTTGATATGTTCATTGTCCGACTAATCCAATAATCACAAAATGATTTTCAGACTAGTCCATTTATGAAGGCGGAGGGCGTTAAACTAAAATATATGAAAATTACTTGCAAAATGTACAGATCCTGATGAGACGACCAATACCATTATTTTCATGAAAGATATTTGCAAAATTTACGATATTTTCCGTAAATGACGTGGTATGTTGACGAAATGTTCAGAGCAAATGAAAATGTTGTCAAGTTTCGACGTCATTTACAGTAATTTAAATACAGTTTGTATAAATATTGTTCATGAAAAATCACATGGCTTGTCTCAGATAGGTCCGTCTCTGGTATGAGGTAGGTTATATTTACATGCACCTTGTCGCAACGCCGTTTTTCGCTGGTCTTGATAATTAACCCTTAGAGCACGGGAAACGAAATTTGTCGTCTGCTGTTGTGTTATATTTTGTCTTATCTCTCAATAAAAACATGATTGTATGCTGAAAATTGAAACTAAAAACTAAACAGACGGCACAATTTAATTCAGCATTGTAAGGGTTAAAAGATCATGCAATAATGTCAATACATGAAATCAAAACTTATTACAAAATTCCGAGCTCATGATTTGATTGAATTTTGTGCCAGTTTTTGCCCACAGGTTGAAGTAACCAGGGGCGGATCCAGGGTGTATGTCTAGAGGGGGCGTGGATTTCAAATGAGACACATATGATTGCCAATTTTCATAAACTTCAGATTATTTTCTGCATTTTTCTTATTTCTCACGAAAAGTATATGTTGTTACCACACAGTTGGACCGTCTCGACGAGACGGTTCAACTGAGTGGTACCAACATACACTTTGTATAAGAAATAAGGAAATAATCAGATCTTTCCACGTAAAAAATGGGTTAACATCTAAACTCGACCAATTTTAGAGGCGTGCGCCGGACACGCCCCCGCCTGGACCCGCAGCTGGTAACAGACCAATGCCTATACATACATTACATATACCTAAAAGTAAAAGTACCTATTAAGTGAAAAAAAAGTTAAACTGTTTGTTTACTGACTGTTATAACACATTTGATGATAGGGAAATCGGGGTTCTGCACCACCCCGACCCGCACTATATGTTGTATAGTAAAACCCGCAGTTCAATCGGTATTCATTGTCACAGGCGATTCTAGCGTGTCTTGGATGGTCAATTATTGTTTGCATAAACATAAAACACCTTTATAAACAATGTACAAAACAATTCAAAAGTGCCCGGGTGTAAATATAATAATACTTAGAAAGGTACAAAACTCCCATTCGCCACCATTGTAACGAAAACTCACACAATGTAGACAATTGGAACTCGCCTATATAACGCATTCAGCGTGTCGTAACTGCAGTTTGGGATGAATTTTGGACATAAAGTTTACAGTTACCAATGCATTAACATAAATTTCAAATATTTTGGGTGTAATCTGTACCAAAACGCTTCACACTAACCTAAATTCGCATCTTTAAATTGAAACACGTCGAACATCATTATTTTTTTTGCCAACAGCTTCCATCTTTAATCACGTGACACACGTAGTAATGCAGCTGTTACGACCTTTTTCATTGGTTGTCTGTCATCGTGCGTGTGGTTCCCAGCACCAGAGGCGGGCACATATGTATAGTACGATAATACTAGGATTCAGGCGGCGCGCGCAGTTTATCGGCGCCAGAATCAAAACAAATGAACAAAATGAAGTCCATTACAAAATCTTATCGTTACGTCCCATAAACGATAAACAATAAGAAACAATATGTTAGTTAATTGGTATGTTGTTGTTTCTTTTATGATGTCGTATTCCTCCGTTGTTTAAATAATGACTCGAACTGCTTGTGTTTTCAATCAAAATATTAGTTAGTTGCAGGAAGTAACTGCAGAATACTCCCAGAGTTTTACTATTTGAAATAAAATATTATTTATTCAAAAAACAATATATCTCGTAAACTTCTTATATACTTTAGTAGATATGTTATATAAAATTTCATATCAGATATCTACTAAAGTATATAAGATATCTCATAAACTTTAGTAGATATCTTATATAATTTAGAAGATATCTTACATAATATATAAGATATCTCATATACAATTGTATATAAGATATCTACTAAAATATATAAGATATCTACTAAAGTTTAGTAGATATCTTATATATTTTAGTACATATCTTATATAGTATATAAGATATCTTATATAGTTTAGTAGATATCTACATTAATAATGCAAATAAGATATCTACTAAACTATATAAGATATCTTATATATTTTTAGGAAATTTTAATTAAATTAAAAAATAATGCATTCTCCCCAATAATTTAGCGCCGCATCAATTTTCTTTGCCCATGTTTAACGACTTATTAACAGCTAAGGTTGGACAATCCCGTATTCTACCAGTACATAATGAGGAAATTCCCAAACTCGGAACTCAATATTTACCAAAATATATATATCCAGCCCTGAAAAATATCCTGATCTGGTGCCAGGTCGATGCTATACCATGCGTCAAGCCAAAAAGTAATATGATTAGCTCTAATGTTATTACTTTTTAATGGGCATAACAGGATTTCGGTATCGAGTCAAAAATGTAAATGAGGGCCAAAACATGTAATTCGACATTTCGGAAAGAAGGAGTTGGTATTGAGTATTGGTGTTTAACGGCCTATCAACAGCTAAGGTCAGTTAAGGCCAGGCCAACGTGTTGGACAATCCCGCATTCAACCTGTCCATGAGGTAAATTCCCAAAATCAGAACTCAATATTTACAGAACTATATATTCAGTCCTGACATCAGAATATCCTTACCTGGTGCCAGGTCCATGCCACACCAGAGTCACTTAGCTCTGCCCCAAAGTAATAGGATTAGCTATAAGCTTATTACCTCTTAATGGAGCATAACATGATTTAGCTCTCAAGTACAGGGGGCATGTAAATGAGGGCCAAACCATGTAAGTCGGTATTCTGTAAAGGATGAAACCCGATCGTTAAATTACCATTCGCTGCTCCCAACCAACCACCCAATACGTGAAAGGAAACAAAAATACAGTCGAACCTGTCTGTAGAGTTGTCATTGGTTGAAATTCAAATAAATTTTAATCAATTAGTCAATTTAGTGCGGCATCAAAGGGAGCACTCAGTATTTCCTACTTTTATAAGATATCGTATATAGTTTAGTACATATCTTATATAAGTTCCTTTATAATATATCTACTAAACTATATAAGATATGTAGTAAAATATATACGATATCTTATATAACACGCAGTTTTACTATTTATTCCAAATCAAGATATCTACTAAACTTTATCAGATATCTTATAAACTTTATCAGATATCCTATATACTTTATACGATATCTTATATAGTTTAAAACATATCTCATATACAATTGTATATAAGATATCTACTAAAGTATATAAGATATCTACAAAACTTTATCAGATATCTTACATACTATATGAGATATCTTATATAGTATATAAGATATCTTATATACTTTAGTAGATATCTTATATAAATATTAGATAAGATATCTTATAAACTATATAATATATCTTATAAACTATATAAGATATCTGATAAAGTTTAGTACATATCTTGATTTGGAATAAATAGTAAAACGGCGTGCCATACATAACTCCTAAAGTATATAAGTATTTAAATATATTTTATATAAGATATCTACTGAAGTATATAAGATATCTCATATATTTCATGAGATATCTTGTATTGAAAATAAAGTAGGTATCTTATATGTATAAGATATCTACTATCTTAAATATTATATAAAATGTATTATATAGTTTAGTAGGTATATTGTATAAAAGTGTATATGGGAATGTGACTGGACAAATGGGACTTACAGGTTTTGTGACCAGTGTAGATCCAGATCAGCCTGTGCATGCACACAGTCTTATCATGATCTGCATTGTTCGCCATTCCTTCAATGAAGCACCCGTCATGCGTCTAACAAGCAATACAGATCAATATCAGGCTACAGGTGAATGGTATTTGATCAGGAGCTACACTGGTCACAAATCCCATAAGCCCCATTTCTCCAGTCACAGCCACATATAAGTTTTCTACAGAAATATTTAAGATATATCTACTAAAGTGTATAAGATATATACTAAAGTTTTGAGAATAAATAGTAAAACATCATGCCATACTTGACTGCGAGTGATCAGCACAAGAAATGTGTAATATAGGAGACTAATAGCATATGTTCAAGCATATCTGTAATTAGCCGCGGCCACTTAACACTTCAAATACTCCCGTGATAAAGCAGATATGGTATTTTTGAATATTTGAAGTGTTACGTTTCTGTATGTAGTATCTAATTATCTTGTTTGTTTGTTTTTTGTTTGTTGCCGCCCCTAGAATCACGCAGTTGTGACCATCTACAACACATTGTGCTACTTTATGTTGATCTTCGTTCATGTTTTGGTGTTTTTGTTTTCTTTGTTCTTGACATATGGCGCGAAACTGGTATCCAGCTTTTGCGGCGTTGTCGCTGTGGCCGAGTACCAGCCTATAGCTACACATTTTGTACCATGATATTTTCGGACCGATATATCATGGGCACCATTTTGGCTTTCCTACGACTTTTTTTATAACAATCATATAATATATATTATCGTGCTAAATTCGTCCGTCAATGTTATCTAGAAAACCGATCTATGTTTCTATTAGTGTGGTCCCAAATGATCTCTCCAATTTTAAGACTACGGTCGTAACGTTTTTAGTACGAAACGTCCATTGCTCGAGACGTTCGTAACATTTCCCCGGCTTGTTAATCGCAACCACAGTGGATTATCAAAACACGGGAACCATAACATCATTTACCATTGACCAACCAAATCATTCGTACTACGTGTGTCACGTGATTAAAGATGGAAGCTGTTGGCAAAAAAAATAATGATGTTCGACGTGTTTCAATTTAAAGATGCGAATTTAGGTCAGTGTGAAGCGTTTTGGTACAGATTACACCCAAAATATTTGAAATTTATGTTAATGCATTGGTAACTGTAAACTTTATGTCCAAAATTCACCCCAAACTGCAGTTACGACACGCTGAATGCGTTATATAGGCGAGTTCCAATTGTCTACATTGTGTGAGTTTTCGTTACAATGGTGGCGAATGGGAGTTTTGTACCTTTCTAAGTATTATTATATTTACACCCGGGCACTTTTGAATTGTTTTGTACATTGTTTATAAAGGTGTTTTATGTTTATGCAAACAATAATTGACCATCCAAGACACGCTAGAATCGCCTGTGTTCATTGTGGGTCGATATAATTGTACAACTGCCAGTACACAATTCGCACCGATAATAGTACGCTGCCTTAGGGTCGATATAGGGACATAATGTGCACCTTTGGCAGAAATCACCAAAATTGGCACAGATGATCTTTGATAGGTACTGATCAAATCCTGATATAGGGATCACAGTTTATGACTCGGTAACGCGCCCTACTTAGCATAAATTCAAGATGGCCGCCAAAAATATATACTTTGTCATACTGTTGCTCTCTGGTGACATATTTAAGTAGTTTACAATTCTACAAGTGGGTTATAGGACACAACACATCTTTTGTGAAAATTTAATATGTAATTGGATAATTAAATCATTTGAATAAATCCAAAATGGCCTCCAAGATAGCCGCCAAAATGATAGAAATTACATAACTTCTGAACGAATTTGACATAACTTCTGAACGAATTGACTTAGGAAGGTGATCTTGGTGCCTAAATTTCGGTTTTTGGGGTCAGTGATTCTGTTTCTGATGTGAAATGAATAGATAGACTTCGTCCTTTGCATAAAAATCCAAGATGGCCACCAAGATGGCCGCCAAATGTCAATATTTTGCTACAGATTTAGATATACATATTGTTTCATATCTTTGCTTAGTTTAACTACTTAACTGATATAAAATGCTATAATCAGGTGTTTGGATACACACTATCGTTTGAGTTAAGTGTACTTGGTACTTGGTCACTTGCCTCATTTGCATAAATTCAAGATGGCCGCCATGAAAATATATTTTGCTCACATCTCGGACTGCGACAAATATGGGCATATGTCTAACATTGGTGTATTTACCAGTTTTTAGGGCCAATATACACTGCAAGAACATCAATAGGAGGATTGAATAATTTGATTGAGACCGCCATCTTGAATTTCAAAATGGTCGCTAATTAAAATCATGTTTTTTTCCTTCATATCACGGCAGTTGAGACACCTATATGATTGATGTTGGTACCTATATCCATGTTTGGGATATACATGTTTGGGATGCAAACATGCACACCAAGTGACAGCACTTTCGATTCTCCGAAGGGAAGCATACACAAAGTACACGAGTGACTGTCCGGAGAATGGGGACGAACAATCATTCGACGCATGGTGTAAACGGAAGGAAGAAACGATGCCTCAGTTCAAATACTGGCAAGCGACTTTTGACATGGAGATGCTCCTGTTGCGTTTTGTGCGTTCTGTTCGTGTTGGAGACTTGGATCTGTACCACAGGTCCCTGGACGAGATTGCAGATTGGGCTTTTATTCTCGATCACTACAATTACGCTCGCTGGCTCCCAGTGCATTTACGTGATATGCTGAACCTACGGATCAAACACCCAGATCTCTACAAGCAGTTTGCAGAGGGCTTCTTCACCATTGACAAGACGCAAAATCCATTCTCCCTGATTGGTTTTGACCAAAACCATGAACAACAAAATAAGGAATTGAAGATGCATGGCGGTGCTCTCATTCTGAATGTTGAGTACGTATTCACTGAATGGTCTGTCGCAGGGCCAGAAGTTGCACGGATCATCACGGAGTTTGAGGCTGGTATGCAGTCTTTCAAGGGCTGTGTTCCCAAACACCATGATCAGAGTCCAAGCGTCCAGCTGAGGTTTACAGCAGACACCAAGGAACTCGTCGCAGCATTCCAAAAGGCGGGGAATCCCTTCGATGAAGACAGCGACAAACTCATCATTCTCGACACGTCATGTCAGTGGATGTCGCCCAAAGTATCATGTGTGTTCATGAAGAGGGAAAGAAACAACATTCAGCATTCGTAAAGAAACGCCTGGAATCTCAAGCAGTCGCCTTCTATGAGCCAATCAAGATGAACAACATCCTTCTTCCGTGCAATCGTCACAAAAAAACAAAAGCAAACGTATCGACAGCACAAAAGAAGACCTGCACCTAACAGGCCAACTATACATCGCGCTGCAAGGCAATTAAATACCGACCGCCTGTTTGAAGTCGAGAATACTGATGCCCCACAATCCTTATCAAAACACGGCCATATGTGAAGTGGGCAAAAGTCCGATCTAGTGCCTTGTTTAGAAGGAGACTCGCCATCCGACTTTGATTAGGACGATGTGAAGCTAATTGATGGTGCCTATATGGTGCATATCCTGAGACCGGACACAAGCATCAAAACATTCCGTGATTATGCTGAGCAGAAGGTGATTCCCTTCATTGAAAAGCACCTGACCACGACTAAGCGTGTTGACGTCATCTGGGACCGGTATCTACCAGACAGCCTGAAAGCGACAGCCAGAGAGACAAGTGGAGCAGGAGTTCGGCAGCGATTACCAAATGATGGGAATGGGAAGATGCCGAAGAACTGAAACAGCTATCTGCGCAACGAAACCAACAAGGTGGAACTGTTTCAGTATCTATCAGGTGTGATTGCACAGTTCATCTTCAACGAAGGGAGTGTCGTTATTACAACTTGGGAAGAGAACGTCCGCCAGAATCCTGCACCATCTGATTATGACCCGGTAATTCGAACGGAGTATCCTCTCAGTCCATGCAACCACGAAGAGTATGATACCAGAGTTATGTTGCATGCAGCAAATGCAGTAACACATGGCTACAAGCGCATACTGATAATTGCAAACGACACTGACGTTGTTGTCCTGGGGATCTCCTTATTCACCGAGATTGGTGCGGAGAAACATGGGTGGTGTTTCGTTTGGTATGGGCAAGAAGTTGAGATACATTTCCATCCATGATATCTGCAGCACCATGTCTCCCGTTAAGGCACACGCTCTCCCCGCATTCCATGTTATGACCGGGTCCGACAACACATCCTTCTTTTCCGGCACGGGCAAGAAATCGGCGTATGGGACACTGAGTACACGACCAGAGCTCACAACCGCGTTATGCCACCTGATGGAAAGACCTCTCACACTGTCTTCAGAGGATATCAATGTCATTGAGAATTTCTTCGTCTCACTATACTCGGTCTCTTGCACTCAGACGGATATCAACCAAGCTCGCCAGCAGATATTCGCACAGTCATCTCGCACGTTCGAGTACCTACCCCCAACCAAGGCAGCTCTGATAGAGCACATCAAGAGAACAACCTACCAAGCTGTATACGTATGGGGACAGTCGCTTGTGGCAGAACAAGTCTTGCCGTGCCCAGGCTCCTGGGGATGGGTTGGTTCTGTGTCAGGTTGGTTGCCTTCATGGACTCCCCTCCCTCGAGCAGCTAAAGCCCTAGAAGAGCTGGTCACTTGTGGATACATTTCAAGCTGCAAATGAAGGCGTTCCTGCTACAAGAAGGGTCTTGTGTGCACAGCTAGATGCAAATGTGGAGGAAATTGTTACGATCGCCCTGGTCCCCCTCCGAAACCAACTCCCAACTAACACCATGTACTGAATGTGTCATGTCGTATCGTTGGCCCACGCCTGGCATAATTGACATATCGATATATATCACTAACTCTTGAGCAACATGTGGTATTCGATATAGAGTTTGATAATTATAGAGAAATAAATATGAACATTGCGATGATGGTGTTGCGGTACTGATCATACTAATATAAGTATACCAGCAGATGGGAGTCATGCCCCGTAGAGACATTTGTATCTGCTTTAACCTCAAGTTAATGGATGTATAACCCATTTCAGTTTGACAAAGTCAGGCTTATTATATGTGTGACCAGCGTAGCTCATGCTCTGCTTGCACACTTGTACAATCTGAGCAAGATATAAGTTCTTCACTAGAGGCATTCTGACTTGTGACAGTGACCTTGTTTTAAACTGATCACAAATATAACAATACTGTGTTTGTTACAAAATGTATAGTATGTCTCATTTTATTGGGGATACATATTCATAGGTATATGTATGACAAATCAACATATTGGTTTCCTATTTTGTTATTCGCAAAGGAAGGTTTTGTTGAACTTATGAATCTTGTTCAATATTGAACTTAAACATTTCAAAATTACATGTCTATTTTCAGTTTGTATCATCTAATATTAATGCTGATTCACCAGTTGATGAATACTGTAATAAACATTGCAGCATTTTGTTATTATTATTACGTCATATTTCTTTGCTCAATTATGTCTGTATGTCAATCAGTATTTTGTGCATGTTTTTATTCCGCTTGATAACATTAGGTTACATGATCCTATTTTGCATTCTCCATAATTATTGGAAAATGTGTATTGACCTTGACACCATGCAGACAAATCGAGTTATTTTCTAGTACACCATGATCTACTAGATTAGTATCTATCCTACAAAATAAATATCTCCAATTTCCGTTTTTTCCCAATCAATTAAAGCTATTTTATACCAAAAATAAATTGGCCTTCACCTTTATCGCGTGACCTTGATAATGGATGATGAGGTAAACCTCGAGAATCGATCGGGAACACCCCAAACTATCATAACACACACCAAACTA
The DNA here is from genome assembly GCA_029237695.1 of Conchocele bisecta. Lineage (NCBI taxonomy): Eukaryota > Metazoa > Mollusca > Bivalvia > Lucinida > Thyasiridae > Conchocele > Conchocele bisecta. The sequence continues at coordinate 59,340,286 of CM055268.1, forward strand.
GCTACAGAGCCAGTTTCATTGGCAACTTATAGCTATTTTATGCTAAAAATCCATTAACCTTGACCTATATCTTGTGACCTTGACCTTCAATGACAATGAAAACATCATAAGTCGATCGGGCATACCAAGGAATATCATAATGCATTCCAGAATCATCGAAATCGGCCTATCAATTGCTGAGTTATGACCATATTAATTTTTAACCAATTTCGGCGGCGGCCATTTTGAATTTATGCTAATTAGGGGGCGTTACTGAATGCCAAAATGTGATCCCTATATCAGGATTTGATTAGTACCTATCACAGGTCATATATGCCAAGTTTGGTGATTTCTGCCAAAGGTGCACATCCAAACCCCTTAGACAGCGTACTATAAGTTAAACCTGCACAGGTAGTTGTGTATTGCGCTTCACGACGTAGAAGGAAACGTGTTTTTACATAAACGCGCTTTTTGAGAGAAGCAGCCAATCAAATATTATCACTAAAGCACACTTTAGAAAATCAGCCAATCTAATGTTACATTGTTTTTATAACTAAAACAATTACCAATATTAATCATTACGCGAGTATGGCACGCCGTTCTTATATTTATTCCCGAAACAAGATATCTACTAAACTTTAGTAGATATCTTATATATTTATGAGATATCTACTAAAGTTTAGTAGATAATCTTATATAGTTTATAAGATATCTTATATACTTTTTTATATAGATATCTAACTAAAGTTTAGTAGATATCTTATAAACTATATGAGATACTCATAAAGTATATAAGATATCTACTAAAGTTTAGTAGATATCTTATATAGTTTATAAGATATCTTATGTACTTTTTTTATATAAGATATCTACTAAACTTTAGTAGATATCTTATATACTTTATGAGATATCTTATATAGTTTAGTAGACTCATATACTTTAGTAGATATCTTTTATAGTTTAATAAGATAAATTAAGATATCTTTATATGTTTAGAAGATATCTTATATATTTTAGTAGATATCTTATATATTTTAGTAGATATCTTGTTTCGGGAAATAAATATAAGAACGCGTGCCATGGCACGCCGTTCTTATAATTTATTCCCGAAACAAGATATCTACTAAACTTTTACTAGATATCTATATATATGAGATATCTACTAAAGTTTAGTAGATATCTTATATAGTTTTATAAGATATCTTATATACTTTTTTATATAATATCTACTAAAGTTTAGTAGATATCTTATAAACTATATGAGATATCTCATAGTATATAAGATATCTACTAAAAGTTTAGTAGATATCTTATATAGTTTATAAGATATCTTATATACTTTTTTATATAAGATATCTACTAAATTTTAGTAGATATCTTATATACTTTATGATATCTCATATACTTTATAGATATATTTAGTAGATACTTATGAGTATAAAGATACTATAAATGCAAATTAATTAAGATATCTTATATGTTTAGTAGATATCTTATATATTTTAGTAGATATCTTATATCTTTTAGTAGATATCTTGTTTCGGGAATAAATATAAGAACGGCGTGCCATACGCGAGTAATAGTTACACAGCTCACATAACAAGGTTTGCGGAGATAATTGATAAAGCGTTACGTTTACCCGAAGCAGACGCCGGAATTTTCCAATATTATCCACGCGGGATATCAAACAGCGCTGTACTATACAGGTAAGTTAATGCATTTGGTAAAATATATGCAATAGTGTATTCAATGTTTAACAGGTGAACATAGCGACGCTTTTTATCTTCAAGCCAGTACCCATTAATAGCAGACGATATCAAACCGCGCAGTTCATATAAATACACCGATGACAGTACGTCCGCCGATAAACATATAGTAATTGTAATGAGCTTTAAATTGCGTATTAAGCGATAGCGTTTAAAGTACACTTCACAGGTAAATGTTGGCTGGCGGATATTTATCTCACATTGGAGCTACATGTATGATAGGCGCCGAGAAAAACGCTTTTATGAGCGTGTTTTACTCTTAAATAATGTAAATGTGTCTGTCATTATTTATCTTTCCAGGATCACACATTCCTAGCAATCCTATCCATGCATTAAATGCTTCATTGATTTCATAACGAGGTCATATGGGTGACAGTGTAGCATTACTCTGCATATTACATTGATGTGTTCACAAGATTTTAAACTGGTCTCCAGTACCCTTCGGATACACAACTCCGAGTGTAGTCTCCTTTTAAGACAAGAGGTTTATCACTAGCTATACATGGACATGTTACATACACTATATATAATACTATTTGACAACAACTTTCAATTGGAATTCAATAATAACAAGTGGGTGGAGGTCGGGCGAATGAGACGGCGTAAATTAACAGTATGGGTTCCTCCTTATATGAATCACGATTTGCTTGGTTTGTCCCTCAGGTACGTTTTTATCTTTGGATCTTTAGTTACGTGGGAGTTGAATTGGGTTATTGCCCATTATAAAAGTAGTAAGATTATTACTGATCCTACTGCTCTTGGGAGGGGCCAGGTGATTCTGGTGTGGCGAGGACCTGGCATCAGATCAGGATTATTCTGATTTCAGGTCTGAATATATGGTTTTCTTATTGTAAATATTCTGTTCTGATTTTGGGATTTTCTCCCCATTTGTACATGTACTTGAACATGTACATGTACTTGTACAGGTAATATATGGGATTTAGTACCAAACCCTTTGACCCGACCTTAAATGACCTTAGCTGTTGATAGGCCGTTAAACCCCAACAAACAAATAAACAAGAATAACAAACAAAAAGGTCAAGTATGGGACGGGCTCCATCCACATACTGACCTTACAATCACACGTATAATACAAAATGTTCAGTATTATAGTCCTACTAATCTTAACCTTACATACACATGTATATGCAATATTTTAGAAACACACATACACACATATATTGATCTTACAACCACATGTATAATACAGAATGTTCAGTATTAAAAGCACGCACATATTGTCCTTACAATATGTATAATTAAATGTCCAGTACTAGAGTAATCCCGTATCTTCTTTGTCTACAAAATGTTCTGTATTAGAGCCCTACACATATTGACCGTACAAACACATGACTGATAGACATGCCATTATTAATGTCATCCATATATTGAGCACACATTCACATGACAAAATGTTCATAGTTTGTAATCACACGTAAAAGACAACACAACAGTTAGTATAGAGTCATTCAGTATCTTCGTCCTCTGTGTATTCTTCGTTATCATCAGTGTCTTCTCCTTCTTCATCCATGCTTTCTTCCTCTTGGCTGTTGTTATTGTCCATGTATTCTTCAAACTGATGTTTATGTTTCCTCAATGTCATTCGAATAGCATTTTCACGGTCAACGTCACTGCTCATATACTGATCTATAGTATCCATAATTTCACCATGTAAATGTCCATTTCTCAACTGCAAAATGTATTGAATCATATTTGCGTATCTGTTCATGAAGTCGCGTATATCTTCATCACGTAACATTTTGTTAGCCTTCTCTTCAGCTTCAGCATCTGATAGACCTCGTTAGTTTCCTTCGCTATTGTGGCTAAGGCCATACATACTTCATTTTCTTCATCATTGTTCACAAAATCACTTTCTTCATCTGATTCATATTTCAATCTTTTATTTGGTATGTAATCCTCATCTGGTAGCGTTATCTTGAGAGATAACTGTTCTGGACACCAGTTCTTCATATGTTTTTGAAGATCGTGAACGTTTTCAAATAGCACACCGCAATCATCACAAGACGACATTTTGGCTCCGTAGCCGTGGTCTTCTGATGTATTCACAATGTCAGCGTCTTCTGTCGTATCAGGGAAGTTTTCCTCTGGGTCAGAATACGTCTGCACTGGTTGGAGCTTTGTCAGCGAATGAGCGTGCTCGCCGTCGTTTTCTCTTTTATACCGAATATGTCACTACGCAGACGTAATTATTCAGGCGTGGTAGGTTTCAGATCAACCACGAAGTGTCCGTATGGATAGCTAGTGGCAGCTTTGAAATAACGCATAAAATACTGCGTGTTTCCAGGATACATCTGACGAGCTAGTGTCATAATCGGTTGCATATCGACAGGATATGATCAGATAACGGCAGTTTCGAAGCTGGGTTGGATCTTTGTTGAAAAATATATTTTGATTTATGGCTACAACTGATAGATTGCTATGATGGCTCCCTTCAGTGAACAAGTCGTTAATGCGGGGATCCTTGCTAGAGGTTGTCATCAGATCGTCCAAAATAATCATATTTCTAACCCTCGGGTCGAAGAATGAGTCTTGTTCAATATCAATCGGTATTCCTTATATAAATTCAACGTTTGGCAATACAGTTGTTTTGATGACGTCATAGAGTGGCTGCCATCGTTTATATAGGAATACTATCCTCTGTACAGCAGGCGTAATGTTCCGTTTTTGCAGCAAGTCTCTCACAAATGCCGTTTTACCACTTCCTGAAATTGAAATAAAGTAACTTTATTTACTCTTGGTATATAAACTCACTTGTGGCATTGCGATCGGTTTTCCGGTTTAAATATTGTCACATTAGGCATCAAAGGAATTAATCAAAATATATTGTTCAACAAAGATCCAACCCAGCGTCGAAACTATGATTATCTGATCCTGTTAAAAAATCCTGTCAATATGCTACCGATTATGACACTGGCTCGTCAGATGTATCCTGGAAACACACAGTATTTATGCGTTATTTCAAAGCTACCACTAGCTATCCATACGGGCACTTAGTGGTTGATCTGAAACCTACCATGCCGGAACAGTTACGTCTGCGTAGTGACATATTCGGTATAAAAGAGAGAAACGACGGCGAACACGCTCATTCGCTGACAAACCTCCAACCACTGCAGACGTATTCTGACCGAGAGGAAAACTTCCCTGATACGACAGAAGACGCTGACATTGTGAATACATCAGAAGACCATGGCTGGGGATCCAAAATTTCGTCTTGTGATGATTGCGGTGTGCTGTTTGAAAACGTTCACGATCTTCAAAAACATGTGAAGAACTGGTGTCCAGAACAGTTATCTCTCAAGAGAAAGCTACCAGATGAGGATTACATACCAAATAAAAGATTGAAAAATGAATCAGATGAAGAAAGTGATTTTGTGAACAATGATGAAGAAAATGAAGTATGTATGGCCTTAGCCACAATAGCGAAGGAAACTAACGAGGAAGCGTGGCAAAAAAAATACTTCATGAACAGATACGCAAATATGATTCAATACATTTTGTAGTTGAGAAATGGACATTTACATGGTGAAATTATGGATACTATAGAACAGTATATGAACAGTGACGTTGGCCGTGAAAAGGCTATTCGAATGACATTGAGGAAATATAAACATCAGTTTGAAGAATACATCGAAGAACAACAACCAAGAGGAAGAAAGCATGGATGAAGAAGAAGAAGAACCTGATGATAACGAAGAATACACAGAGGACGAAGATATTGAATGACTCTAATACTAACTGTTGTGTTATCTTCTACGTGTGATTACAAACTATGATGGTAATTCTTAATATTGAACATTTTGTATGTGAATGTGTGCTCAATATATGGATGGCACGTGTATCTGTCAAGTGGTTGTACGGTCAATATGTGTAGGGCTCTAATAAAGAACATTTTGTAGAGAAAGAAGATACGGGATTACTCTAATACTGGACATTTAAATTATACATATTGTAAGGACAATATGTGCGTGCTTTCAATACTGAACATTCTGTATTATGCATGTGGTTGTAAGATCAATATGTGTGTGTGTGTTTGTTTCTAAAAATATTGCATATTCATGTGTTATAAGGTTAAGATTAGTAGGACTATAATACTGAACAGTTTGTATTATACGTGTGATTGTAAGGTCAGTATATGGATGGAGCCCGTCCCATACTTGATCATTTGTACGGGGCCAATACATATATTGTAAACACATTATTTGTGTTTGTTATTCTTGAATTCCAGTTGAAAGTTGTTGTCAAATAGTATTATATAGTGTATGTAACATGTCCATGTATAGCTAGTGATAAACCTCTCGTCCTAAAAGGAGACTACAATCTGAGTTGTTTATCCGAAGGGTGCTGGAGACCAGTTTAAAATCTTGTTAACACATGAATGTAATATGCAGAGTAATGCTACACTGTCACCCATATGACCTCGTCATGAAATCAATGAAGCATTTAATGCATGGATAGGATTGCTAGGAATGTGTAATCATGGAAAGATAAATAATGACAGACACATTTACATTATTTAAGAGTAAAACACGCCCATAAAAGCGTTTTTCTATGCGCCTATCATAGCTCCAATGTGAGATAAATATCCGCCAGCCAACATTTACCTGTGAAGTGTACTTTAAACCCTATATATCGCTTAATACGCAATTTAAAGCTCATTACAATTACTATATGTTTATCGGCGGACGTACTGTCATCGGTGTATTTACATGAACTGCGCGGTTTGATATCGTCTGCTATTAATGGGTACTGGCTTGTAGATAAAAAGCGTCGCTATGTTCACCTGCTAAACATTGAATACACTATTGCATATATTTTACCAAATGCATTAACTTACCTGTATAGTACAGCGCTGTTTGATATCCCGCGTGGATAATATTGGAAAATTCCGTCGTCTGCTTCGGGTAAACGTAACGCTTTATCAATTATCTCCGTAAACCTTGTTATGTGAGCTGTGTAACTATTACTCGCGTAATGATTAATATTGGTAATTTCTTTAGTTATAACATTAGATTGGCTGATTTGCTAAAGTGTGCTTTAGTGATAAGATTTGATTGGCTGCTTCTCTGAAAAAAACGCTTTTATGTAAAAACACGTTTCCTTCTACATCGTGAAGTTTTGATTGCCACGCATTGCGCAATGCACAACTACCTGTGCAGGTTTTAGCTTATCGGCGCGAATTATGTACTGGCAGATGCACAATTATATCGACCCACAATGTGTACCGATTGAACTGCGGGTTTTACTATTCAACATATAGTGCGGGTCGGGGTGGCGCAGAACCACCATTTCACTATCATCAAACATTACCAATGTCCCTATGTTGTTTATGAGCCGTACTCGGACGGCCTCGAGACAACAGACTCTCACGAAACTATTAACCGATTTATATGTCACTGTTCATATCTTCGCTTACAATGTAAGCAGGTGACAGGCTGGTAACCAGTCAGTACAGTGTAACATGACGCTTACGCGTGACACTCCACGAATCTCAACCAAGCATAAACTTACCGATGACGGCATCGGGAAAACCCAAAAACAATTAGACAATATGGCTTCCCGAGAAATGATAGAAATGTTGGTCCTATTGAATTGTCTGTCGCACAAGTTGAAGTAACATACCAAGGCATATATATTAAATATACCTAAAAAGTATAAATAATTAAACAAAAAAGTAAGTTAAACTTTTTGTTTACTCCCTGTTATACACATTACCAAGGTTCTTATGTTTTTGAATAGGCCGTACTCGGACGGCCTCAGACAACGGCTATTTATAGACCTTAATTGGGTCCGTTACTTCAACCTGTAGTTTTGCCTATGTTTTATCATCACGTCGATCCATGCAGAAGGTGCGTTAGCGCGTTAAGGACCCGTTCTATACATGCTCATCGTTTGATTCAAAGATAATTGCTTCGTAAATGTGATAGAATATATGTACAACATATATGTGAACATATATGTGCCTCGTTGCTGTATCATATATACAGCACATGGAGTGGCCAAGTCGGCCATGGTTGTGTGTTCCAGCCATCAGCCAGTTTCATCTGTTCTGCCGTTTGACGAACAACTCAAAATGTGAAGTACAACATATGATATAACGTAGCTAATTACATGTAGAAAAGCGAGGAGAACGGACTACTGTCAATTATATTAGGCCAAGCTGTAAATTATGTCAGTTTTCTGGACATGTTTATACCTGTGTTTTTAACAACATGAACCACCATTATAGATAACCTCATACACAGAAAATCGGACAGTGTATCACTTTTACCTGGCCAACCACACAACGCATATCATATCTATCCTCTACTTTACTCTGTTATTAGCTCTCAAATCATATAATATAAGCAGTTACCAGAGTGACATTCATATATCACATCACACTTATGAAGCAATTATCATTGAAGCCAAGTGTATCTATCTGTGACCTAATACCTATATTAGAAAACACACTGGACAAAACCGCACTCGGCAGTAAGCAATTTTGGACAATTGCCATGTAAAACGGGAAGTACTGCGGTTTACAATTTATAGCCATTCCAAGGGAACGTTCAAATGAGTATGAAATACAAAGTGTGTGTCATGGTATAAATCAAACTGTTTATTGTCTGGCCCACGATAGTGGAAAGTGAGACATGGTGGTCACAGTTCGTCAACAATTTGGGACGTAAATGACCATGGGTCAACAATTTTTGACGTACGCCCAAATATTGAATATCTCCTGATCCATTAATCGGATCATTACACATCTTAATAAATAGCTTCGTTACATTGATAGCTGTACATCCAGTCTCATTTAGATCTTGACATTGATGTCAACAATTCGAACAGCTCTATAGCCGGATCATGATCAAACTACATAAATAGCTTCCTCACATGCATGGCTATGCATGCATCTAGTGTCATTCGGGTGACCTTTATGTCAATACTTTTGGATGTACATCCAAATGTTAAATATCTCTTGATCCGTCAGTCGGGTCATCTCCAAACTTCACCAATAGCTTCCTCACATTGATGAATATCTGAAAATGTAATTCGGCTGACATTGACCTTAGTAACCCTCACATTGATGTAAACAATTTGGGACATACGTCCAAATGTTGAATATATCCTGATACGGTAGTCATATCATTACCAAACTTCAGCAAGAGCTTCCTCACATTGATAGCTGTCCATTCGGTGTCATTCGGGTGACATTGGGCGTCACATTTGTGGCATTGACTTTCGTGTCAATAGTCCTGATCCGGATCTAAACCAAACTTCCCCAAAAGCTTCCTCACATTGATGGCTATCTGACCTTGACCTTGGTTACTGTGACCTTAATATGACCTTAGATACGTTGACCTTCGTGGCAATCACCGTGTTCAGTCGGTGAGACACTCCCCGGCGATCGCCTTGTTGTAATATTCAGCGAGTACGTACAAACTTGACGCCCGGGTAAATAAATGTCTTATAAATGATGTTTCCTTCCACGCAACTGCTTCAGATTTCACACATAATCCTCTATCATGCTGTAACAAATACACGATCCACTGGCCCGCACTAAGCCAAGGTCGAGGTCGCATACTTAGTACTCTCAAAATGTACGCTGGGGTAAATTTGTTATACTTTCTATTTCCTTCCTGGCAATTGCTTCAGATTTCACACATGCATTCCTCTCTTGGTCCTCTATCCTGCTGTCACGAGTTCACGATTCGCGGGCCATCGTCCATATGGAACGCCAAATATACATAACCTCAAATACATGTAATTAATGCTAGATATAGCATTACATATTTATAGCTAGCTCCAAATCATTTGAAGACCTGTCTAAATCATTTGCAGTTAGCTCTAAATACCTAGCAATAATTATTTGAGTTTATGTAGATTTGGAACGCCAAATATACGAGGGCTGATCCAGAAGTTCGTGGACAACGTCAGTTAACAGACCGAACATGGAAATATTCTTGAAATATGTTGCAGGTATGTGTCTTTATATATCATGAGTATATGTATGGACTTACGTGAATATATCTGGTTAATTATAGTTGCTGTGTTGGCGTGAACAATGGTGGTCAGAGTATAGCGGCGCAGGTCACGACGTTACTTGTTGTGACGTTACGTTATGTGGACAATACTTTGACGTTACTCACATAATTGTTTTCCGAAATATTCTCCACCGACAGCAATTAATTTTTCATGCCACTCAACCCATTTGCGGAGATCTTTATACCACTGTGGTTCGAACGAGTTTAATTTAAGATGTTTGTAGTTTCAGTGCGTAACTCTGATATATCTGTGAATCGTCAGCCCATTAGTCAACTCTTCAATCGTGAGAATAACACAAAATCACAAGGTGAAAGGTCAGATGAATATGGGCGTTGTTTGAACATTTCCGCTCCCAACTTGGTGGGGGTGATGGCTCACATTTCCCCTGACTGGACTGTTTTGATTCAGGGTCATAATGGTATAGCCAAATTTCGTCCAATATAATGATGCGATCAAGAAATGAATGTCCATCTTTCTTCCTTCTTCGCAAAAAGTTCTTTGTTCCTTGAACAAGCAACTCCTTTTTTTTTCATAATATCCTTGGAGCCCAACGAGCACTTAAATGTTTCATATTGAGGTGTTATGTGATAACCAGATATACTGTTTCATATTACAAGCTTAGCTGTTCACTTAATTGACGCAACGTTATTCTCCGGTCTTCGTCTAGTTTAGCGTTTACCAGCGTAACGTTTCTTCGTCAGTGACATCCATAGGTATATCACCCCGCGCATCGTCCGTAACGCTCATCCTACAGTCGAAAATTCTTTTATTTCATTTATAAACAAGAGATTGCCACACCCTATTCATTTCTGGTGCCATTTCCAAGATTTGCGTTGTTTCTATGGGCGTTGTCCCAAACCCAAAGTTTACACAATACGTTTTCTCACATTCTGATGACGCTATTTTTGTATTTGAGCAAAACACTATATGCTGTCGCTGTTTTCGCTCTCAAATTCACACCATAACATCAAATGACGTCATAATATACAATGATGACGTTGGATGAACATTACAAACGTTGGTCAAGGTTCTGAACAATTTATTTTAAGGGAAATATAAATATTAACGCGGATGTCGCGAGAATACGTTTGATTTGAATTTTGCGCATATCCAGACCACACCCTCTTTAATAGTATACAAAATATCCGCGGTTTTATAAAGTCACTAAATGTATTAAAATGATTTGAGTATATAATAACTTGATTGTGAGCAAATATTGAACCATCTATAACGTTGTGTTCATTAATTATAGATCATGTCCACAAACTTCTGGATCAGCCCTCGTACATAAACTCAAATAATTGATGCTAGCTCTAATGATGGTTATCTATCAATGTAAGTAAGCTACTGATGATGTTTGGCGAAGATCCGACTAACATAATGAGGACATAAGTTTTGACGGACAAGATAGAAAAGTATGTCAATGCCACCAAATGACACAGGGTGGCTAGTGATCAATGTAAGGAAGCTGCTGATAACGTTCGGTGACCATCTAACTGACTTATGAGGAGATATGCGAACTTTGGACGTACGTCCACAGTTTGGACATGACCTATATTTCGAAAAAGTAGGTCAATGTAACTTGGATGACCCAGGGTGGGTATGTATCGATCTAAGTAAGTGTTGCGACCATCCAAATAACTTATGAGGACATACGAACTGTGAACATACGTCCATATTTTGACGGAAGTGGCCTATATTTCGAGAAAAGTAGGTCAATGGCACCTGAATGACCCATAGTGGTTAGGTATCAATGTAAGGAAGCTACTCATCAGGTTTGATTAACATCTGACTAACGTATTAGGAGATATACACACTTTAGACGTGCAAGTTTTGACGGTAGGTCAATGTCACCCGATTTACCTGGGGTTGTTAGTATTAAATTAAGAACATTATTAATGATGTTTGGCGCACATATAACAAACGTATCCGGAGATAGGCGACATTTGCATGTGCATCCAAAATTATTGCCACGAAGGTTAAGATCACCGAGGTGAAGGTCGATCGAATGATGGATAGCTATCAATGTGCGGAAGCTGTTGACGAAGTTTGGTAATGATCTGACTAACGGATCAAGATACATGGGATATTTTAAAAGTTACGTCCCATAAACGACGACGACCTCTATGTCTCACTTTCCACTATTGTGTGTGAGTTTGTTTATTGGTGTTTAACTGCCTATCAACAGCTACGGCCATGTATGGCCAGGCAAACGGGTTCGATCCCGTTTTAACCTGATGCATTGAGGGACTACTGTGTGTGAGTCAAACTATGTGTGTGCACAGGTGGAAGACGCGGACCTGTCATATAAAAAAAGTGCCCATTCAAAAAAATATTACTCCACCCACTTGGTCTCATACACTACTAGGTTCTATATATATAGAACATAGAACTACCCACGGTGGTTAGGTATCAATTTTAGGAACCTACCCCTGAAGTTTGGCGAACATCTGACTCGCGTATCAGGAGATATACGAACTTTGGAAGTACATTTAAGTCCAAATTGCGATGAGCATGACCTATATTTCGAGACAATGCGATGGCCAGGGAATGTCTCACCCACTAAACAAGGCGATCGCCACGAAGGTCAAGGTAACCAAGGGCAAGGGCACAATGATAGTCCAAAATTATTGATACGAAAGTCACAGTCACCAATGTCAATGTCACACAAATGACACTGGGTGGATAGCCATCAACGTGAGTAAGCTATTGTTGAAGTTTGGTAATGATCCGACTAACGAATCAGGAGATATTCAACATTTGGACGTACATTCAAAAGTATTGACGCGGATGTCAAGGTCACCAAGATGAGTCAAGGCCACCGGAATGACACTGGATGGATAGCGAACAATGTGAAGAAGCTATTTATGAAGTTTGGAAATGATATGACTAACTAAGGACTAAAGATTCTGGTAGATATCCATCATTGTGAAGAAGATATTGATGAAGTTTGGAGATGATCCGACTAACGGATCAAGAGACATACAATATTTGGATGTACATGATGGTCAATGTCACCAACGTGAACGTCAATGTCACACGAATAACACAAGATCGATGTATAGCCATGAATGTGAGCAAGCTATTGATGTACATGTAGTTTGGTGATGATCCGGCTATAGAGATATTCAACATTCGGACGTACGTCCAAAATTGTTGACACCAATGTCAAGATCACCATGGTTACGGTCACCTGATGACACTGGATGGACAGCCATCAATGTGACGAAGCTATTTATTAAGATTTGTAATGATCCGATTAATGGATCATGAGATATTCAATATGTGAGGAAGCTATTCATGAAGTTTAGTCATGATCCGGTTATAGAGATATTCAACATTAGGACGTACGTCCAATGATCCGGATAATGATTCGGCTAACGGATCACGAGATATTCAACATTTGGACGTACATGAAAGTCAAGGTCACCAAGGTGACGGTCAATGTCACCGGAATGACACTGGATGGATAGCTATTAATGTGAGGAAGCTATTTATGAAGTTTGGTAATGACATGATTAACCTATCAGGAGATATTGAACAGTTGGACACTTGTCCAAAATTGTTGACACAAATGTCAAGGTCAGCCGAATTGCACTGTTAGATACCCATGCATGTGAAGAAGCTGTTGATAAAGGTCACCAACGTGAAGGTGGTCAATGTCACCAAAATGACAAGATGGATAGCTGTGAATGTGATGAAGCTATTGATGAAGTTATGTTATGATCCGATTATAAAGATATTCAACATCAGAACGTATGTCCAAAAGTGTTGACATCAAGGACAATGTCACCATGTTCACTCCCTCAAATGGCACTGGTTGGATAGCTATCACTGTGACAAAGCTAGTTTAGAAGTTTTGTAAGGATCCGACTAATGGATCAGGAGATACCGGTATTCAACATGTGTACGTACGTCCAAAATTATTGACACAACGGTTAATATCGTCAAGGTCATACAAATTACACGTAATCCAAATTACACTAGATCGATGTGAGGAAGCTATCGGTGAAGTTTGTTAAGGATCTGACTAACGGATCAAGGGGTATTCAACATTTGGACGTCCGTCCAAAGTTATTGACACAAAGGTTAAGGTCACCCGAATTACACTCGATGGATAGTCATCGATGTGAGGAAGCTATTGGTGAGCTTTGGTAAGGATCCGACTACAGAATCAGGAGGCATTCAACATTTGGACGTATGTACACACGTACGTATTGGACGTATTATTGACACAAAGGTTAAGGTCACTAAGGTGAAGGTCAACGCCACGTGAATGACAGTGGGTGGATAGCCATCAATGTGAGAAAGCTATTGGTGAAATTGGTAAGGATCTGACAAACAGATCAGGTTTCCAACATTTGGACGTACAGTCTACATTCGTTTACTCAAAGTCGGTTAAGTCGAATTCCCTCGTTACGTCGAATTCGTGTCCAAGTCCCGTTTCAGATCCTATTATTTTCAATGTAACTGGCTGCCGTTACGTCGAATTTCGTTACGTCGAATTTTCCCCAATTCGAACTAATTGTTAGGTCCTGAAAACAGAAATGTGTGGTATTTCACTCTCGTTAAGTCAAAGTGTCAGTTTGCACTCGAAGTGCGAATTCGCGGCGCCAATTTACCAGATCAAATACTAGACTTGTTTACCTGTGTTAGCCTGTGTAAACAAACTTTGAATAAGTGTTCAAGGTGATTTACTCGGCACCAATTAAACTGTAAGCGGTGTATATGCTTTATTTATTAAGCATACTAAAATGTTACTTTACTGCTTTAAATTGTCTTTTCTTGTTCCACCCTGATAATACAGATGCGTATACTTAGTTCGACTACACACATGCGTGTATATGCAAACGCATTGCAAGTAAACACATTATAGTTGCAAAAGTGTAACTCCGTGTGTCACAGGTCGTATGGGAGTTGCGTACCGTAACGTGTATGACAATATTTCGAGGTCCTGTTCAGATTTCTTTACTTTAAACTTCGGTTTACTCGAAGTATTTATCACAGTCCGACGGACTTAGAGTAAACGAGCGTAGACTGTACGTCCAAAATTATTGACACAACGGTAAAGGTCCCCAATCACAGGCATTCGGCGTGTTTCGGCTTTCATCGGTATAAAAAGCCGAAAAATGCCGAATGCCTGTGTCCCCGAGGTGAAGATCAACTTCACTCAAATTACACTAGATAGATAGCCATCGATGTGAGGAAGCTATTGATGACCAAAATAATGGACACAACGGTTAAGGTCACCAAGGTGAAGGTCACCTGAATGACATTGGATGGATAGCCATCGATGTGAGGTAACTATTAATAACGTTTGGTAAGGATCCGACTAACGGATCAAGACATATGCGAAAATTGGACAACGCCCAAAATTTAATTCCAAAATTGTTCACGATGACGCCGGAATTGTGACCGCTATGTCTCACTTTCCACAGACAAAAGTAGATCAAGGTCACCCGAATGTCACAGGTTGGTTAGGTATCAATGAAAGAAGCTACTCGTAAAGTTTGGCGAACATCCGACAAACATATCAGCAGATAGACGAAATTTGGACGTACATCCAAGTTTTGACGGATGTACCATATATTTCAACAAAAAGTAGGTCAATGTCATCTGAATGACCTAGTGTTATGGTCATCAAGGTCGAGGTCACCCGAATGAGACTGGATCGATAGCTATCAATGTGAGGAAGGTATTTATGAAGTTTGTATGTCCAAAAATCAACGACGACGACACGACGACGTCTGTTCACATAACCGCATCCGGGGTACGCTTTCAACACCACAGGCCTGTATAGTGGTACTGGCAACAAGTGTAGATCCAGATGAGCCGGCACGTGACGAGCCGTCTCATTAGGATCTGCGCTTTTTGCAAGTAATTTTGTATAACAAAAACACCCCCTTTTCATAAATGAACTAGTCAGAAAAATAATTTTGTGACGATTGGATTGGTCTGGAAATTAACATATAAAAATACATTCCAGTTACTTGAAAGGGTTAATACCCCTCAGTGTATATAACTATATTTGGAGATAGACAGATACATTACTATCAACTTTTCATGACATAATTAATATGCACATCTTGGAACAACATGTTTGGCACAATGGAAGGAGAAATTCAAAATGTTATAAGTTTCGTGATTTATTTAAACGAAAATAAGAATAAATGTCTAAAATTAACAAGAAAATAAAACTAATCATCTTACATACAGGGAGGGCATGATCCGACAAAACAGGACATATTGCCTGGACGACCAGCGCAGACCGAGACCAGCCTGAACGTCCGTGCAGTCTTTCAGGGTCTACACTGTTCCCCATTCAGCTAACAAACCACAAACACAAGCTCTATACTAGCGACAGTTCGATATACAGTGGAACCTCTCTAAACCGGACACCCTGGAAGGTCCCCAGGCTTAGAGAGGTTCCACTGTAATTAATCACTTTGTGAACAATGTTTCTCGTTTTCAATCATGTACAGACTCGACAATGAAGATTATTGGTGTGCATCGGCCTATCAACAGCAAGGTCATGTAAGGCCGACAAACGGGTTCGATCCCGTTTTAACCTGTTGCATTGGGAGGAAATCTCAAAATCAGAACGGAACATTTACATGAAAAAAAAATGTATTCAGCCCTGAAATTAGAATAACCTGACCTGGTGCCAGGTCCATACTACACCAAGTAACTTGGCCCCTTCCCCTAAAATAGGATTAGGAATCATCGTAATACTCACATAAGGGGTATAACCAGATTCAACACGTCACATACAAAATGCCAAAGACGTATGTGAGGACAAAACCAAGTATCCATTCGGAATTCCAGTCTCGACAATGAAATAAATTACAGTGAAACCCATCTATATTAAACAAATTGGGGTCGTCAGGCTGTCCGATTTAGAGAGGTTCTACCAGATCACAAATCTGCACAGGTGTCTAATCAGGGTCTACACTAGTCAGAAATGAATTGTCAGATCGTGACATAAAATATTTTGGGCAAGAGTCACAAGTTTCGACAAGGGAAAGAATACATGCAATGTGGGTCACACAAATGAGACACGTCATGTGATTTTGTACCTTCGGAAATCTGCATAATTTCATGAAATACGTTTATAAAAGTTACAATATTTTCTGTAAATGGCATCAAAAGTCGACAAAATGTTCAGATTACATGCGGAATCATATTTTGCCAACTTTTGAGTGTATTTATGAACAAACAATATTGTATGTTTGTTTGTTGGGGTTTAACTGTGTGACCAGTGTAGATCCTGATCATCATGTGTAACCCTAATATCAACAGGGGTTGTGTAAGCCATATAAGGTGTCCCGCTGTAGAGGATTGCCATCATATGTAGGCAATATCCTACAGCTGTGAGTTGTGTAAGCCATATAAGGTGTCCCGCTGTAGAGGTGTATAAGTCATATAAGGTGTCCCGCTGCAGATACAACATTTATGTGTTGGTAATCATTAATATATCAGTGATTCTATATTTTATGTACATATTGGTGCCGTTTTTCTAGTTTCGATGTAGAACCTATAATTCATTAAACTGTGTTTATTCCATTGGGTGACAGTCCATGTGTTACATTTATAATAGTACATGTATAGCCAATTGTTCTCGTCATTTTATATATTTTATTTCCACTTCAAGGGACCAGGGGTTACGTACATAAATGTAGCTTTACATTTACATTGTTTTCTTTTCAACGGCATAAAACATAAAACTGAAGGGGCATCTATTTAGAAAAGTGTCAAGAATATGGTAAGCTAATTGTATTAGTTTGAAACAGAGAAATTTAGTAGCAAGTCGTGGAATTTCTCATTTATGGTAACCCAACAACATATATTTAATATGAATCAGTAAAGTTAAGCAAAACAAAATAGCTTGGCATGTAACAGAATGCCGTGTTTTACCACATGTACCAAACATCGTTATAAAGCTACCTTTAATTAATAGCACAGCCTCCAAACATATGGGCGTAACAGAAATGATTATGTAACGGGTAATGACTCTCCATTTATTTAAAATACTAATACAGCATATATAACAAACATATTTATACTTTTCATATGCTGTACAATATAACTTCAAGTTAGTGTTTACTTTTAATGTGATTGCCACTAGAAACCCACACTCCTTGAGGCTGTGTCCGTTTTTTGTTGTTTCAGAGCTTTTACTAATTAAATCCGGATATATAAATGTTGTACGTCTGAATAAATGTGCCATTACTGACAGACAACTGATGGGACCTGGTTTATATCTAATTGACGCATGAACTGACTGGTTAGTATGGTAATTTATCATTGCCGTTACACGATCGTCATTACCGTTACACAATTTTGTAACGGAAATGACCGCAACGGTATTGATTTTTCGTTAAAAACACCCATTTTTCACCCCTCTGTATACAACGCATCATGAAGGTAGAATATGCAAATGCAACGTTGTAAGTGTGTCTATCCACCCATTTTGGTTTCAGTCGACCTACATACATATGGACGTGTATAAACCCCGAACGGTAATGATGCATGTAATGTGTAACCTTAAAATTCCAAATACAGACAGGCCTCGTTCTCGGCAATGACTTAAGTTGTGTTAACACCGTGTTTATTTATAAATCGGGCAACCATAAACAGTGTTAAATGCATTAGTAGCTGAGAGTAGGAAAGGGAGGTTACTCTGATTTTACATTTTTTGTTCAGCGTAACGGTAATGATTCGATTTCGCGGGACAGATATATTAACGTCAGTATTTTTTACAACAAAAGGCAAATTTATTGCAGAATAAGTTTAATGTCAATGTTAAACTACATGTATTTTAATTCAGATGCAATGTATAGTAAAGTACAAATGGACAAGATTTGAGAATTGTGAACTACATGTGCTGATTGATGATCTGGACATGCCCATTTGGTGCACCACACGTATGCCAACAACAGAAAATAATAACTAAACACACATACATGTAACAAGAATTGTAAATACTGTTTTCTTAATGGATTGGTATTATACATAGTTTCTTTACTGAAAAATAAATAAATTATGTGATTTGTCAGTAAATTACAGCGGGACACCAGATGTACATAAAATATAGAATCACTGATATATACATAATATAGGATATGTGACATAATATCACTATGATATCGCTATATAATGTATATATATCACAAATATAACAGATATGTAGCATAATATGTTTCCATCGTATCACATGCTAAATTCACCATTCACCCTAAATCGCAAATCAATGCATCTTTTCAGTTTTTTTGCATTCCCACTTTTGATAATCAATGCATATATGGTTAAATTAAGTGCGTAAAATACGCCAATACACACCATATCTGGAGCCCTGTAGGCATGAGCAGGGGACGTTTGTTTGTTTGTTGGGGTTTAACGGCCTATCAACAGCTAATGTCATTTAAGGCCGGGTCAATGGGTTTAGTACTAAATCCCATATATTACCTGTACAAGTACCTGTACTTGAACATGTTCAAGTACATGTACAAATGGGGGGAAAATCCCAAAATGAGAACTGAATATTTACAATAACAAAACTATATATTCAGCCCTGAAATCAGAATAATCCTGATCTGATGCCAGGTCCTCGCCACACCAGAATCACTTGGCCCCTCCCAAAAGCAGTAGGATCAGTAATAATCTTACTACTTTTATAATGGGTAATAACCCAATTCAACTCCCAGGTAACTAAAGAGCCAAAGATAAAAACGTACCTGAGGGCCAAACCAGAGGACGTAGATTTGCCACAGAATGATGGAGGATCACATGTGAATGCATGTTACATATCGCGGAATTCCACGAAATGAAACGGACCTCAATGTTAACTTTTATGAACATGCAATGTGTGACCTTCACCTTGGGGTTAGTGGGGGTGGAAGGTCACATCATGATAGAAGACCAACATCTGAATGTATGTGTGAAATATCAAGATGTTACATGAAATGAAACAGAAAACCTCACCTTCAACAAAAACATGGCTATGTCACTGTGTAAGAAGCTCTATTATTTCATTATTTCATGATTTAATACATTCGCCACTAAATAACTGGAATGGACTGCTATGTTAATTTAAGGACCAATCCATTTGTCATAAAATGATTTTCAGACTAGTCCATTTATGAAAAGAGTGGGCGGTGTTTTATTTTCTTAATAAAATATGAATATTACTTGCAAAAGGTGCAGATCCTGATGAGATGGCTCGTCACGAGCCGGTTCATCTGGATCTACACTTCACACACGGCTATAGAGGTCTGTAGTGTTGAACGGGTTAATTATTGTCACTCTTGCCATTATTATGGTCTTCTTAACCCTTTCAACATTACAGACCTCTATCCCTTGCAAACAGTGTAGATCAGATGAGCTGGCTCGTAACGAGCCGTCTCATCGCGATCTGCACCATTTGTGGATATATTCTTATTTCTAAAATCAAAACCCCTTTCTGATAAATGGAAACGTCTGAAAAATAACATGGGAGTGTCCATCCCAGTTACTTAGGGGTGAAAGGGTTAATTTGGTGAAATTGGGCAGCTTAAAAGACGACAGCCAGCCAGAGCTCCAGGTGTGCAGGCCTGTAGCGGCGTGTAAAATAATGCCACGGCAGCCTTTTTAGCGGGAAAAATTCCATTTAGACCCTAAAAATCGCATTTCCTACATTCTAAAGTCACCGTCGGAGCATGGATTATGCTTACATTTAAATACATAACTTCTGTTATACAGAAAAAAAGACGGACGATGATCATAAATAAAGTTGGATAGGCTACGAATAGAAAAAAAACAACAAAAAAAAACAGGCCAAAATAATGCCACGGCAGCACCGTGCTGCCGTAGAGGCCGCTACGGCCCTGTTGCGTATTGGTGAATATTACGCACCTATTTTAGCACAATATGCATTGAAGTGGGAGTACAAAGTCTCTTATATAAAAACTTTGAAAATACTCATTGATTTCATATCGAGGAGTTTGTTTGTTTGATTTTGTTTGTTGTGGTTTAACGGCCTCTCAACAGCTAAGGTCATTTAAGGCCGGGTCAATGGGTTTGGTACTAAATACCATATATTAATAGTTAGTTGTACAAGTACATGTACATGTACATGTTCAAGTACATGTACAAATGGGGGGAATATCCCGAAATCAGAACTGAATATTTATAATAAAAAAAAGTATATATGCAGCCCTGAAATCAGAATATCAGGATATGTTGCCAGGTTCTCGCCAGACCAGAATCACTTGGCCCCCTCCCAAAAGCAGTAGGATCAGTAATACTCTTACTACTTTTATAATGGGCAATGAACCAATTCAACTTGC